>CACSLK010024344.1:1140113-1152387 GCA_902706635.1 Striga hermonthica
AAAAAAAAAAGAAACTAATTTTTGTCATAGCTTTTTTCTATAATCAACTCCACATAATTAACGTTTTCTTTGACTTATTTTATACATCTAAGTTTGTATAGAAAGTTCTGCCTGAAAATAATGCAAAAGTTATAATTTTTATTTTTTTTTTATTTTCCTTTAATCATCTCAAAATTTGTAAAGGATGTGTCTGACATAAATCATGCAAAACTTGTTTTGGTCAACATGTTTGGCTTTTTGTGTGTTTCACCCAAACATTTTAGATCTGTAAAATTCATCATCTATAGATATTGAAAGAGGTTGATAAAAAAATCATTTATAGAAAGTTGATAAAACAATTAAGTCAAAACCTTTGACTTACTTCTTTTGAAAATCCAATCTATTACTATAAAATAACAATAAATATTTACTTTAAGTTGAAAATAAAATCTGCCTAAAATTTTAGATTTTACCACAATAGCGACTTTAATATTCTTTGAAAAATTGTAGGTTGATTTTAAATTCATTCAAACATTTAAAGGAAAATATCATAACCAGAACATTTTTTAATACACTCTATTTTATCTTAACTTACATATAATCACATTCCTGACAAACATTAAATTTACTTATATATTTTTGAATTAGTTACATCAATAAATAATTTAATATACATTAAATATTTATCGTTATATATAAAAAAATATTATTTCTATAAGTGTTTTTAATAATAATGACATTATACGACAATAAATTTTTGAATAAAATAATATTTAAGTATTATGATGAACCAAAATATGTAAAATTATTATCTTTATGTATTAAAAAATAAATATGTATGTTTAATTGGTATTTATATTAGTGTAAAATGCATTTTTCGTCCTCTATGTTTACCCCTCCAAACATTTTAGTCCTCTTCGAATTGCGTTTTTTATTTTCGTCCCGTATGTTTGAAAAAAGGTTACAAAAAAGTCTTTTTCATACATAAGGGATGAAATTGGAACACCTTATTGCAAAACATAAAGGACCTTTTTATTGCGAAAAGGACCTTTCTGTAACATTTTTTTCAAACATACGGGACGAAAATCAAAAACGCAATTCGAAGAGGACTAAAATGTTTAGAGGGGTAAACATACAGGACGAAAAATATATTTTACTCTTTATATTAATATAAAATGTCAACGGGCTAATATATTTCAAATAAAATTATGAAAAAATGTTCTAAAGTACGTAACCCCCGTGCATTGCACGATATTCTCACTAGTAAATATGTAAAAAAGAACTATAATTTTCTCAGACTTCGAGTATTTCGAAAAAAGACATCAAAAAATTTAATTGATTTGCTTGAGACTTTGTAAAACTTAAAAAAAATTATAAAAAATAACACTTCAACTCAGATATAAAGGTACAGTAATGCTCACCTACCCACAGAGGGCACATGTATAATATGCCCACCGCTTATGTGGTATGCACTCATTGGTGATGTATTTTTTTGAACATATTAACATCACCAATATGTGCATGCCACATGAGCGGTGAAAATATTAACATGTGCCCACCGTGGGTAGGGGGACCATTATCTTATAAAGGTATATGTTATAACTTTAAGAAAAATGACTCTCATTAAAATTATAATCAATGAAATCGGACCAAACATCGATATTTTGTTGCAGCCGGTCATATGAGCCATTTTTTCAAAAATAAAATATAAAAAAATTCCAGTTCGTTAAAGATTTTTCCAACTTTTGCTATTTTTTTGAAAAAAAACATTGAATCTTCTTAGATCGGTTAAAATTTCTGAAACATAAAAAAAAAATTAAATTTATTAAGAAGCGGTCAATATCTAAAAGAATCGACTTTAGTCCTCAACATAAAAAAAATTTGCAAAACAAAAAACGTAAATTTCTTAAGAAAAATTTTAGATCTTGATAAATCTGTACTGTAATCGCTCGATTTGCACCATTTTATTTTTTTCCAAAACGATAGATGTATTATAAAGGCACAAAAGTGCAAAATTACAAACTACAAGATCCCAACGGGGTAATAAGAAAAGACCCCAACAGGGTAATAATTAAGACCCCAACAGGGTAATGAGACAGGGGCCAACGGCCCAAACCAAAAACACGCCTACTAAACAAACAGGAATAGAAAACTGAGAGGACACGTACATAGCGGCCTAGAGAACTCCACAAACAAAAATAAAGAAAAATGAAAAACAGAGCCACTGCACAATGCCTAGCCTGTATTCATCTCCAAAACAAAGACTAACAAACACACTGAACAAAAACAACATAAACAACATAAACAGGAGCCCTTCCCACAACAGAAAACCACGTCGAGCACAACAACGACAAAGACTCGGTTCAGGGTCTCAACCCAGAAACTGCCAGATAACGCCTAACTAAGTCGAGAACCTACGAACCTTATCTTCGTCCAAACGAACAACACTACTAGCGCCCCAGAAACATAGACTCATGACCAACCAGGCCAGGCGAGCTCCATCCATCCTAGCCCAACCCAAACCCAGCTTTGAGCAGCCCGACTCAGCACAACAAACACACGACCCAACCAAACGATCTCAGACGATCACTACCCCAAAACTCCACAATCTCCCTTCCGGCGACTGCAAGGCCATAGAACAGCAATCCCCTAACCAATTGATGACTACTCAGGCACCAATGCTCTGTACCAAGACAAGACCAATCAAATCGGCCAGGACCCAATCTCCACCCCGAGCCTAATCAAAAAATTAGGGTCACAGCTCGCTCCAAGAGAGCGCCGGAGGCCGCCGCTGTGGAGATACTGGAGGAGAACAACACCCGCCACACGCAACCTGTACCAGAGGCTAAGCATCGAAGGACGGCATCTCCCCGGTGAAAAAGCTCCCTCTAGCAGCACTACTCTTGGTGACGAACTGCGGGGCCTAGAAGGCCACCGCCGAGTGCTCGATGTGCCCTGTCGGGGAAGGCAACGGTGGAAATTCAGAGCAAGTCGATGCGGGAAGAAGGCTGTACAGGAAGCTTCGCGAGAGAAGGGTATTTCAATATAGTAAAACAGATTTTGAAAATCCGGATGATTTGATGATAAATCTTTCTCTCTTTTTTTTTTGAAATGATGAATGGAAAATATTGCCGCTCAAACATTGATTTGTGCGTCGGATGTTAGATATATTTTCCCGAGCTCTCTGTTTAAAGAGGATGGTCAAAGCCTCTTTTTATTTAAAAGACCATTTGAAAATGTTTTTTGTTCAAGTAACCCTTTTATTAAATAAAGGTAAAAATAATAATTGAAATACCTAAAATACCCTTAGATGCTAAATGGCCATAATAGTCTTCTTCTATTTTGGTTACCAACTTTGTAACAAAAAAAAAATCAGAATTTGAAAGATCATTGATCGCTTCCTCCTCTCTCTCGCTGGCTTGGTCATCTCTCTCGCTCTGCTCCTCTCTCTCCGTCCATCCTCTCTTCTCTTGAAAAAGTGAGAACAAAATATGATCATTATACATAAGCTTTGAATTCCATATTGTAAAAGAAAAGTGGTGATGGTGGAATATCAATAATGAAAGCATGTATGATTTGTTGTTATTTTAGAGATAAAGTATTTTGATTCATATTTTATGATTGATAAACATGTTGGTTTCATATTTATCATGTTTTTGTGGCATTGAGGTTTTTTTTTTAATTTCTTTGTACATAACAAATGTACAGTCGTTTGTAGTTTCATAATGAATATACATTCGTTACTTTGCACCGTCGTAATGTCGCAGCCGCGGGACGATATCGCGAGTCGCGACACTGGGGCTGTTCAGTGGGACAGACAGCTTGCCAGGATGCCGCGGCCGCGACGCCTGTCGCCGTAGCGACATGCGCAACTGTCGCGGTCGCGACTCGCGTCGCTGGCACGACGTTCTGGCAAGCTTTCTGTTCGAATATAAGCAATCCCAGTGTCGCGGCCGCAACAACTGCCACGCCAGCGACGATATGCCTTTGTTACACAACGACTGTAGAATCATTATCGAGTGTAGATCCGTTATTTGATGTTTATTTCATAAAGAATGTAGTTTCGTTATGACATATCCCATTGTTTTTAATTATGACATATCCTAATGTAGTTTCGTTATGACCTTACGAATGTATTTTTGTTTTGACATATCCCAAATGTAGTTTCGTTTTGACATATCCCAATGTAGTTTCGTTATGACATATCCTACTTTGATATGCATTTTGGTTTCATTTTGATTTTCATGTTTTTTGTGCCATTCACGTTAGATTGATGATTTTCTCAAATGTACATTCGTTAATGTACATTCGTTATATGATGATTTTCTCATAACGAATGTAGATTCGTTAGATGATTATTTCATAATGAATGTACTTTCGTTATGACTAAAATAGTTGGTTATATATAAATTGTAAAGAGTAAGCATAAGAGCACTGTATATTATCTCCTATTTTAGTAACATGTGTTTCCACAATTATGTTGTTGAAGTAACATATATCTTTTTCTTGTAGATATTGATTTTAGCAAAGATGGTGTGGATACAAGTATTCCACTATGTTGAGTTTGAAAAGAGTACGGATGACACTTGGACGTGGAGATTTGTGAATGAAAATGAAGAGAATGTCAATCCTATTTATGTTCGTGACGACAAATCTTTCTTGGAGCTTGAAGATGCGGTCCTGAAGCTCGTAAAGTTCGATAGCATCTCACATGTAATAGAATTGCGATCACTGAACCCAAGAATGACCTAATTTCCAATCCCTTCCGTGAAGATCGATTCTGATGACAAAGTCAAATGGTATATATCTATCTGTGACGAACATCCTCTTTGCGTAACACTTGTTGAAAAACTTGTTGAGGAAGAAACGGACAATGTTGAAGTTGAAAAAAATCTTGAAGTTGAAGAAGAAACAAACAATGACAATTTAGAGGCGATCGAAACACTTACATGTGAAAATGAAATTTGCGAGCCGCTCGAAGGTCAATGGGACATTATGGTGGAAAATAGAGATAGTATTATGGAAACAAATGTTGAAGTTGAAGACGAAAGAGGAACCACATTGATGATAGAAGATGCGCGTGAGAATTTTTTAACAGAATATACCATGGTTGGGAATGCAAGCTGTTCTATGAGTCCTCTCCATTGTCCATCTTCCGTGATGATCCCAGAGAGTGAAGATTTGTAATGTAACAATATCTTCTCAACCAAAAAAGACTTGGTAGATAAACTTTTGTTATTGTCCGTGAAGTACCACTTTGAATTTTGAGTGGTAAAATCGACGAAGACCTTGTATGTTGTTGCTTGTATTGAAATAAATTGTCCTTGGCATTTGAGGGCGGTGGAAGATAGATAATGGTGAAATTTTTTTTGGTACGTAAGTAAGTTGGTAACCACACTTGCTCTATGAGTGTGCATCGTAATAATCACAGGCATGCGATGTATAAGTTGATTGGGAAGCACATTTCCGAAAAGTATAAAGACGTCAATTGGATTTATAAGCTGAAAGATATTATTTTTGATGTCCAGGAGATGTTCGGGATAACAATCAGCTACACAAAAGCATTTATAGCAAAACATCATGGATTTGGTCTTATTCGAGGTTGCCCGGAACAAAGTTACGCATAGCTCCCTCTTTATTGTTACTATTTGGAGCAAAAAAATTCTTGGGATGGTCACTTTCATTGAAACAAGTGTGGAAGGACATTTTAAATATTTTTTCATGGCTTTGGGGCCGTGCATTCATAGATTCCGCTCTTCTATCAAAAGAGTAATATATGTGGATGGAACGTTCTTAACGGGGAAATATCGTGGTACTTTGCTCATTGCAACATGTCAGGATGCAAATTTTCAAATTTATCCACTTGCTTGAGCAGTAGTAGACTTCGAGAACCATCTTTCTTGGACTTTCTTCTTTGAAAAGTTGAAAGATATAGCAGGAGATTATCCAGATCTTGTTATAGTTTTGGATAGGGGAAGCAGTATTCCTGGTGCTTTTATTGAAGTGTTTGAACATGCACATCACGGATATTGTAACTATCATCTGTTGGGAAACCTAAAATCGGAGTTTCCAAGGTTGGAATTAGACACATTGTTTTTGGCAACAGCCGAAGCATACACGATGTCTCATTTCAAAAGCAACATGGAGCCGCCAGAAAATGCGAGAATACTTCGAGAAAGCCGAGTTGCAACGTTGGGCTATAGCACATTTTAGAGTAACTCGTTTCAACATAATGATGCAAACAATGCTGAATTGTTGAACTCTGTGCTAAAGCATGCTCGAGAATTTCATATCCTTGGTTTGATTGAACATATCCGGGCGACACTGCAAAAGTGGTTCCACGAAAGAAATCTTAATTCTATAAAATGCAGTAGTATTCTTACCCTCCCATTTGAGCAGAAGATACACAACAGTTATAACGAGTCCAATGGACTAGAAGTGCTCAACGTATCCCCAATGATTTTGCAAGTTGGTGGAAGACATATAGTTGATCTTGAGAAAAGGTTATGCACATGCCAGAAGTTTCAAATGGATCTTTTTCCATGTGCACATGCCACTGCCGCAATAAGATTTGAGAATGGCAACGGCTACACATTCTGCACTGGAATGTATTCGAGCGCTTCTTGGAGAGAGGCATACTCTGAACCCATTCACCATTTGCCTAGTGCGACCGATTGGATGGTTCCGGAACAAATTATGTCAAGAATTGTGTTGCCGCCACTATCACGACGTCCAAGGGGCAGACCTACATTCGAACGGAAAAATCAGCAGGTGAGGCTCGAAAAACGTCAACTTCTAAACCTCGCCAAATGCGTAAATGTAGCAGGTGTTCAAAACCCGACCATAATCGTGGAAAGTGTGAGGAGATTAACCTCAATCAAGCGAATTGACTCAGCCACATGGTGTTTTGACTTTCGGTATAGTGTTTGGACTCGGTCACATGGTGTTTTGACTTTTGGTATAGTGTTTTGACTCGGGAATATGGTGTTTTGACTTATTGGTATAATGTTTTGACTTTTGTATTTTTTTATGTAGTTTCCAATGTAATGAAACAAGTTGTTAAATATTGAAATTATGTTTTGACCGATTTATTCTCCAATTTATTAAATTGAGTTGGTAAATTTAAGTTATAATGTAATATATAAGGTATGTGTAGGTGTATTTAATCGCCCGAGATCAAAATAACCGTACATTTGTCATGATTTTAAACATAACGAATATACATTCGTTACTTTTATAAAATATCCACATTCGTTACTTTACACCGTCGTAATGTCGCGGGCGCGGGAGGATATCGCGAGGCGCGACACTTGGGCTGTTCGGTGGGACAGACAGCTTGCCAGGATGCCCCGCGGTCGCGACTCCTGTCTCCGTAGCGACATGCGCAAATATCATGGTCGTGAGTACTCCCGTTGCTGGCGCTACGTTCTGGCAAGCTTTCTGTCCGAACATAAGCACGCCCAGTGTCGCGGCCGCGACAACAGCCGCGCCAGCGACGATATGATTGTGTTATATAACGACTGTAGAGTTGTTATCCAGTAATAAAAAATGAATGTACATTCGTTTTTTTACACAAAATAATGTCGACATTTGTCGCCGCAGCGACGTGCGCGAGTGTCGCGCCGACGACGAACGTCCAGGCCGCGACCCTCGAGGTATGCATTCTGTCTGACCTAGAACAGCATAGTGTCTCGTCCGTGACGTATGTCGCGCCCGTGACATCTTGACTATGTAATATAACGAATGTAGAATCGTTATATCATACAAAATAATGAATGTACATTCGTTAGTTAATAAATTATAACTAAAATACTCTCGTTAGTGTTTATTCTCATCCCGATCGATTAAAATACACATACATTCGTTATAAATGACGTTAGGAATCATTACCTATACCGAAAATTTTTAAAAAGAGATAATGAAACTTGTTTGTTTTAGAAAATAGGTAGAATTTATATATACGTTATATAATTTTTTAATATAAAAAATATAAATTTATATTATTATTATAAAAAATTTAGTTCCAATACAATGGTTTCTATATTTTAAATATTTTTTATTATATAACAAATATATTTACAAAATAATTATTTAATTTTATTATAATAATAATAGTTGATAAAAAGTTAAAAAAAAATAACTGTAGATGTTAATAAAATTTTATATATTACATATAGATTTAAGAATCGTTATTGTAGTATTCCGTTCGAAATGACTTGCATTATTTTTTGAACGAGTAAAACATCATCGTTAAGTTACATATAGCAAATGCATAGATGTATTTAATCGTTCGAGAAGAAAATACAAATCACAAGGAAGGTACACTCATTATCAAGTAATATATAATGAATATACATTCGTTATTGTATTATTTTGTTTGAAATGACTTGGATTATTTTTTTTTTAAGGAAAAATTATCTTCGTTAAGTACACGTATTCATTCGTTATGTATGACATTACGAATAATTAACTCTCGCTATAGTAATTCACTATGATTAATGAACTAATAGGTTTGTTTTACAAAATAGATAGAATTAAGAATCGTTATTGTATTATTTTGTTTAAAATGACTTGAATTATTTTTTTAAGGAAAAATTATCGTCGTTAAGTACACGTATTCATTCGTTATGTATGTCGTTGCGAATAATTAACTCTCGCTATAGTAATTCACTATGATTAATGAACTAATAGGTTTGTTTTACAAAATATATAGAATTCAGAATCGTTATTGTATTATTTTGTTTGAAATGAATTGAATTATTTTTTTAAGGAAAAATTATCATCGTTAAGTACATGTATTCATTCGTTATGTATGACGTTACGAATAATTAACTCTCGCTATAGTAATTCACTATGATTAACGAACTAATAGGTTTGTTTTACAAAATAGATAGAATTAAGAATCGTTATTGTATTATTTTGCTTGAAATGATTTGAATTATTTTTTTTAAGGAAAAATTATCGTTGAACCGATCTCGAACTATAACGAGCCGAACTAAAAAATTTATATACAAATTATATTTTCGAACCTTTACGAGCCTTATCATGCCGAACCGAGCTCGACTCGGTACGAGGTCGATGTGTCACGTCCGCGACGAACCGAGCTGACTGCGTGTATTTTTTAGTGTCGCGGCCGCGAAGACTGTCCCACCCGTGACGACCCAGCTGTATAAATATGAAAAAAACGTAACTGTTTGTCATTTCCAAATCTTCCTCAACCCTCATTTGATCTCCGATCGACAACACCACATCCGGCCATATCCTTCCATCTCCGAGCTTCAACGACATCATCACACACAACCACCTAATCCGACCGGCGAGGACATTCCATCGTTCCGGCAACATAAATTCCGGCAAGGTCTTCTTCTTGAAAGCTCTAATTGCACGAAGGCCATTCCTACAAGGGTGTTTTCTCCACTTCAACGCACGGTAAGGTCTCGTTTATTCCTTGAATATTACGGTTAACAATTGCTTGAGGTGTGAGGAATCACACTCTTTTTTTGCTTCACAAGTGTTCGACAAATTGGCAAAACTACGCAAGAGGGCTATATTGCTTGATCCTATCATTTCCTTGAAGAATATCCAACAACCGAGAATGGTAAGAGGTACGTCATCAAAAGCTCCCTCCAAAAGCAAAGTCAAAGCGAAAGACAAAGGGAGAACAATTACATCAACCCCGCCTTCTTCACCGGGCTGAAACAATAGCAACTCGAGATCGGACACCAAAATTGAAAGGCTGAAAAGCACGACATTCCATTTCCAGTTTTCTCTCAAGATGAGGTGCACTCGTACAAACGCCTCATGAAAATGAAATGCCGTATCCCAAGGACACTTGATAGGGAGTTGCTAGACTCGCTAAAAATCTCGGATGACGTGAGGAAATACTTGAAGGCCCTCAATCTTGACAAGTACGAAGCCATGGACAATGTGGCATGCGCGGAACTAGCGGTTAAATTCTTTACCACATTTGTACCACATGACAACGGCAAGTATTTCACTTGCTGGATGAAAGGTAAAGAATACAAGGTTGATAACAAGGTGATGCATGAGGTATTTGGTTTCTGCATGACGGGGTCTCGCAAAGTTCCCGGTGATTTTGAGGTGGACAAGCCTTAGGTCGTTCTCTCTCCATGCGGTAAATTAAAAGTCAAGGGCCCATCGAATGGGCTAATTAAAGAAGTGGACATTGCGATGGTACATAAATTTCTATGCTAGAATATTTTTGGCAAGAAAGATTGCAACAAGGCTAGCGAGCAAGAAGTTTACTTGTTGTGGGCAATGTGTGCAAAGAAGCCCTTATGCATGACAGTATTCGTTATACAAACACTCTAGGGAACGAAAGTCTTCACCACGCGCCCTTCGAGATCGGCCAATATCGTCACTGGATTGATGAAGTGCCGCTTCAACCGAAGAAAATTGTGTTGTGGGATTTGGTGAAAGCCTATCTCGTTAAGGACATCACCACGATCATTATTACAAACATCGTGAGTGCTACAAGGCATATTTGGCAGAGCTGAAAAAAATCGTTTGGAGAAGGTGGTTCCTCGCAGCCATAGCCTCATTCCGAGGATGAGACGGAGGACGAGGCGGAGGACGAAGAAGCACAGGCCAACCCGAAGAACTATTTCCTCCCTCCAACAGTTGACGTGGGTGCTCCAGACGCGCGATCTCAACAAGCCCCCGCTTGGTTCGATACCTTTATCGAGCATAATGATAGGCGTTGGGAGGAGCACAACAAGAGGCTCGATATCGTCATTGCACATAATGATAGGCATTGGGCAGACCACAATACCATGATGCGTACGTTCATCGAGGGTAGTAATGCACGATGTGCACAACACGATGAATGTTGGACCCAATGGGTGTCTCGGCAATTTGATTAGTGGAAACAATGGGACGACCAGTTCTAGCAATGGGACGTTCGCTGGAGTTCAGGCACCACACTACCATACCCTCCACCTCCACCTCCACCATCGGATGCACCGAATGATGCACAGTGACAGTGCGTTGGTTTTAGGCAGACTTTTATTCCAAACATCATAATTATCAGTTTTATCTTTTAGATTTGATTTGACTTATGGATTTGGTTTGTCGTTTTTGGATTTGTATTTTCTTATGGATTTGGATTGTCTTTTGGATTCGACATTTGATTTGGTTTGTCTTTCGGTTTTGGCTATGAGCTTGACATGATTTGCATTATAGGTATTGCGTTGTTTTGGCTATGATTTCCATTATAGGTATAACGATCATTTAAGGTGGATTTGGTTTGTCTTTTAGATTCGACATTTGATTTGGTTTGTCTTTTGGATTCGACATTTGAATTTGATTAGTGATTTGGTTTGTGTTTTGGAATCGACACTTGTATTTTCAGTTTCTTTCTTCTTTTGCAATGTGGATTTGATTTTCGGTTTTGGCTATGACTTCGATGTGTTTGATTCATATGATTCTTGTGTTGATTTTGAAAATTGTCATCGCTCGCCCTAATCCACAAAAATAACCATAACGAGAGACGTTCGTTATGGTTTTCAACATAACGAATGTTCATTTGTTATGGTTATTTTTTGATCAAATATAACTATAACAAATTGTACCTTCGTTACATAAACCATTAAACATATATTAATCTCGTGATAGGTACAATTTTAGTCATTTTTATTAACGAATATACAACGATTTTATGGTTGTTTTTTCGACCAATTCCACCTTAAACGATCGTTTATTCGTTATATAAGCCATTATGAAGATATTAAACTCGTTATAGGACTCATTTTAGTCATTTTTTCATTTATAATAAAGATATTAAACTCGTTATCAAGTAAAAAAGCGAATGTACAAAGATATTCGACGCTATAATGGATTAAAACTACCGTTCCAATCGTGTTGTATAACAGGTTAACACGTATATTACCAAGGAAACAAGTATCATTATTTCACAAAATGAGTTTCGTCGCGACTACAAAAAAAAAAAANNNNAAAAAAAAAAAACTAAAAAAATAAAAACTCCCGCAAAAGCCTGCGTGTCGCGGCGCACTTCTGAAGGAAGACATTTGGTGTCGCGACAACAACGAGTATCGCGCCAGCGACTGCCGCATACGTCGCAACCGCAAGGCATGTCACGAATGCGACATCCTGAACAGCTTTCAGTCGGACATAGAAGGTTGCCAGGGCATCGCGGGCGCGACTTGTGTCGCAGACGCGAGATTGGGACCTGTCTTGGTCGGACAGAAAATGTTGTCGGGTCGCAGCCGCGACAAATGTCGCGCCTGCGACAAGAAAGTTTTTTTTTTTTTTTTTT
>CACSLK010024344.1:1181820-1192465 GCA_902706635.1 Striga hermonthica
TATAGGGTCGCGCTGCAGTAAGAAAGATTCTTAATGAAAGAAATAGAATACATCATAATCATTGGATCAAATGATCCAACAGCTAAAAAAATACAGCATTTTATACCTTCATTAAGGATAGTTTAGACATTATACATAATTACACCATGTGTGGGCCCAAACTTAACTCTATTTCACACAAATCAAACACACTGTTTACGCACACAGAAAACGGGATCTGCACTGCCAAATCTGCCCCCGCCTGCCACAGCCGCCTCAGGCCCTCAGCCGCGCCGCCAGCGAGAGCATCACCACCACAACCGCCTTCATCCGTACTTGTCGGAGCGTCCCCGCCACCACCGGATTCCACTAATCGACTGCGGCCGAAGGATCGCCGCCGCCGGCAAAGCTACCAGCTGCCGTCCTCTTCAGCCTCGGCCATAAAAACTGCACCAATGCGCAGCCCGTCGTAGCCCTGTCCTCACCAGCGCCCCACAGCCACCCGAAAAGCCCTAATTTTATTCGACCCGGCGCCGAATAGTTAGTGTCTTTTGTCAATTTCATTACCCGATTTCAGAAAAAAAAAAACAGTCGGATCACCGGAAGGAATCGGAACATCCTCTCGGTAGGGCGATTCGCAGCGGCAAGGACGGCGACCGAATTGGTCGGGAAGACGTGAAATGTGTTTTGAGTTTGTGGGCTTTATTTTGAGAATTTGATATTTTACAAGGATCTAATTGTAAATTTGAGAATTTTCAGTATATTTCAATTTCACCTATGGGTGAAATCTGCAGTTTATGAAATTATACAAAATAATATTATTGTTATATATTTTTATCTCTCATGAAACCCTTGAAAAGAGATTACAAGGCATGAAGTTTTTTTTGTTTTATTTTATTTATTTTTTTTAGCGAGCATTCAGAATTAATAGGAGGTTAAATGTACTACGAGGTATGAAGTTAGGTGAGATTTTGTTAGCGATTGAAACATAGGAAGCATAGATTCCCGTTTATAATGATGAATAATAAATATTTCTTAAATTTAGGTTAATGAGATCAACAAACTGAATAATAAAATTATTTAAGTTCATTTTTAGTTTAAAATTGATCATAAAAATAATAATAGTAAAAAATAAAACTCAAATTCAATGCACATTATTATTAATCGTTTTTGCACATTAGTGAATGCCAGATTGCACTATAGCGTTAGACGAAATGCACTTTAATGCATTCGAATTTTTTTTATATTTATTATTTCTATATTTTATTTATATTTATTTTTACTTTCAACAAACAATACTATAAAATATTTATAATATCTATTGAATTTATCTGACATCAAAGACCAATACAAAATAGTTGCACTTTAAGTGCACATTATTGTTACAAGAATTGCACATTACTGACTACCGGATTGCACCATAGCGATTGAAACGTCCTTTTTCTGGTTTGAATTTTATATTTAGATTCGATTATATATTTTTACTTCTAAAATTTTAGGTATCTCGTATATATGACATTTGTATTGATCGAAATATACAAACCGACCGATTTATATAAGAAATATTATTTTGATATATATGTATATATACTTTAGGTATTTACGATCACAAGATGTATTATATATTAAATAAAAACTTATATATTAAATATAATTTTATAATATATATTATAAAATATTTATGTTATTTATGTTAATTCGGTTAACTAATTAAATGCACCAATTTTTTTCGTCTATTTTGATTTGGGATAATCATTAAAAATTGAATTTTCAAGTGCACATTAGTGTAGGACAGATTGCACACGAGTGACTGCTGGATTGCACCGTATCGACTGAAACCGATCAAACTAGTATTTTTATTTAAATTTTATATGTTGGTTTGATAATCTATTTTTTACCTTTGAAATATTGGTAATTTCGGTCAGTACTAGCTTTATTTTTAAAATAGCCGAAGTAACAAAACCGACCAAACTGTATAAAAATATAAATATTAAAATACTAAATATGATTTATAAGTTGAATTATAATTTAATTCAATTATTTTAGTTATTTCGATTAACCGATCAAATAAACTAATTAATTTTGTTTGATTTTAGATTGGATTGAGACAAAAGATCGATCGGTTCATAATATACAATAGCGACCGACACGTGCACAATATTATTAGACAAACTGCACATTATCGTATATAAGTTGCACATTATAGGGCATTTTATTTATTATTATTGTACATGTATAAATTTGCCATATACTTAAACTTTATTGATTTACACGCAAGTCCTTTAAACTTATCTAATTTACAAAAATCAAGCCCCCTAATTTATAGGAATGCAGCTCCCAAATTCTGCCCCTCCCTCAGCCGCCCGTCTTTCATCGGAAACCTGCCGCAACTGTTCACGGACGCGACCATTGGAACGTGTTGATGGTTAGCTGAATGAGCCCGACGGTGGCGGCCGAAATCGAAATGCACATCGAAATTATTGCATTACCTATATACTGTAAGGAATTAAATGCGCAGGCATACGGGAAGAAGATGTACGACGAGTTCGGCGGCAGCTTGAACCAGCCAGTGCGCAAAAATGACGACGAAAATTGTCGCCGACTTCTTTCCGCCGTCTAACCGATTTTCATGCCGGCGCGGATCAAGGACAGAGAACGATTCACGAAGAACGAGATGCGCGGCTCGAAACTGGTGTTCGGCGTGATATCACGAAGCTCGCCGGTGGGAGGAGACGCTGCCGATGCCGGGAGAGAAGACATGGAGGAAGTCGGAAATTGTGGCAAAAATAGGCCGTCGGTGCAAGATAAAATGGAGAGATGGCGCGAGAGAAATGGCGGTGGTAGTAATCGGTGGAGGGCGGCGGCGGATGGTAGTATGTGGTGGCATGGTTCATCTCCGGTGGGCACAGACGGGAGGGATCTCGGTTGCAGAAATGTGTGTATATGTGTGAGAGAAAGTGAGGTTTTAATTGGGGTGGTGGTGATGGTGGGGCCCACGTGTGTGGTAGGTGGAGTTGTGTGTGAGTGAGTAATTACTGTATTGACCTTACTTAGTGGTCAAATATATACATTTGACCATGAATTGTACATCTATTTACTAAATTGCCACAACATAATTGACTACCATACTTAAATTTTGACTTAATTATGACCATTGATATGTTAAATCTAATGGTATAAATTTATTCTTATTTCTTTCATTATCTACCATTCTCATATGATCCCATCTCTCTCTATATATATATATATATAAATTATTTCTAATAATTATTAGAAATATGATTGATTTTTAAAATGAATATTTAATTGACAATTATTAATAAAATGTTTTATATTGTATTTAAATTTTTTTATAAATATGTATGGTAAGTATATTTCTTAAATTAAGTGTATTAAGTATGGTAAGTTTATTTCTTAGTTTTATTTTAATTTTGATTCCATATTTTTTATTGTATTCCTAAAAAGAATTGGATAGAAAAGATATGCTAATAAATAAAGATTTTGTTGATTTACTATTTTTAGGCAGTAATTAATGAAATTCGTGGGAAAGTATTTCTAAAAGTGAATTATGTTAATCCTTATTATATATTAATAGATGATTTATTACTATTATGTTAGAAGTTTGAAATTATTGTATTATAGATTAGAATTGATTTTCTTATGAAGTATATTTAGTACTACTATGTTAGATATTAGAAATTATCATGGAATATATTAGAATTGATTGTTTTATAAATTATAATTTATTACTAATTTGTTAGCAGTTATAAATTATTATGTTATACATTATAATTATTATCTTATAAATTAGAATTTATTACTACTATTTCAGAAGAAGCTATCGTGCGGGAAAAAAATTGCAATTATATGTGTTTTCGATATGATCATCTCGAAACAAAAAAAAAAAAGAAATCAGAGGGTTTCGAGGTATCACCGAGAGGAACAATACAAATACAGTATAGAAGATTTGGCTAAGGTTGTTATGAGACTTTTGAAAACTAAAGCGACTAACTACCTTTTTGAGATAAAAGTCCAAATTGGAGGCATGATCTACAATGATTGTGTATGCCGAGGGTCACCGATAAATGTGCGGACTTAGCGCTTCATCTAAAGAGATGGTCTGTGATATGACTGATGCTGCCGATGGTCTAATCATACTGAATTAATCGGTCTTAATCAATTGCTCTAACAGAATCAAATTTTTCCTTTCAATTTGTTATTTAAATTGATATTTATGAATTTCATATTTATTTAAGAATATTATTTTGTATTTTAAAATTTATTACAGAGTTGAAAATGAGCGAATTTAAGAAAAAAAGGGGACTTTGGAAAATTTAATTTCGGCCGCCGCCGTTGTGCATTTCGATTGACACGCTCGAATTCGAGATCGGTCCAATTTTTTCTAGCTGACCTCACGTTGCCGTCGTTGACCCATGGAGACCGATCGCCGACCGCCGGACGACCCAAAGTTTGACCCGCCTGACCGGATGGAATCTGACTCTCCGGATTTACCGAAGTCGAGCACTGCGCCTTTGGAAAACTCACGATCGCTGAAGAGGACTCGTACACACGTTGCAGTGGATGGGAGAGTTGAGAGTGGTCCGCTTGAGCCATTGAAGACTGCAGTGCCGACCGCAAGGCCTAGTTTCCGAGATATGCTTAACGGTGCTCGCCCACATGTTGATTTACTATCGGATGAGAAAGACGAGGGTGAGACCGAACGGGAGGTTACGATTGATCGCAAGGGGCCCTTACTGGATATTCGGTTCGCTGATAGTTTCTACGACAAGTTATTGCTCTCGTGGCGGGATGTGGTGGTTGTGAAGGTAATGGGGCCCACTTTTTCTCCTCCCTTGTTGTACAATAAGCTGATTACCTTGTGGCCGTTCATGAATGGTTGCGACATGATCGACTTAGAGAATGGGTACTTCCAGATTCGGTTCAACACCCATGATGATGCTGTCCGGGTACTTGTTGGAGGACATGGATGGTTTCCAAGCAGTATAAGAAGTTTTACCTCCATGTCCAACCGTGGAGCGAAGAGTTTAACGCTACCTGTAACAAGATCAACTCCTTGGTGACATGGATTCGCTTGCCCGGTATGCCCGTACACCTGTACCACAAGAAGGTGTTTCGGACAACTGGTGACATCGTCGAAAAAGTGTTTAAGATTGATCACCAAACCACTGCTCAAACAAGGGGAAAATTCGCACGGTTAGCGGTGGTTTTGGATTTATCCAAACAGCTATGCGCGGGGTTCACAATTCGAGGAAAGTTTCAGCGTGTCGAATATGAGTTTCTCCCGGACATTTGTTTCCATTGCGGTTTCTATGGCCATGTTACGGTGCTATGTCTGAATCGGCCTACATCCACGCCTGCTGAGGAGGATCCGACTACTGAGGTGAATGGACATTCTAATCCTCGGGCACCAGATGATAAGGTGGAAGGAGAGGTCTCCAAGGTGGGCCACGACACCGATTCCAGCGATGGGGCTGCTTCACATGATACGGGAGGTAAGGGGCTGTATGGGCCGTGGCTCCTTGCAAAGACAACGGGCAGGTCATCTCCGGGGACTAAGAAGGGGGACTCGGGCTCTACGGTAAGGAAGAATGATGTCAAGGGTGGTACAGTTTCGCGTTTTAGTGTTTTAAGTGTGGACACGGGGGATGATAGCCGTGCTGTCAATGTTCCCAGTGGGCTTTTTGCCCTAGGCGCGAGTGATAAGGTGAGTTCCTTGACGGGAGCAGGCATGACAAATCGAGGGAAGGAAACCGAGTGGCGGACGGTGACCGGTAAGAAGAAGCATATTGGTGGGGCATCCCCTAAAGTCAATAACCAGCTTATTTCGGGGGAGTCGTCGGGTGTCCGAAAGGAGGTTGGAGGTTCGTCTCAGGGGGTGCCTCGGGTGGCGGCTGCGGGCTCCATCCTACGGCCGGCTAATGGGGTTAATCATCATAACCCTTTTTCTTCTTTAGTGACTCATGTGACTTCCACTCTGGACCCCTCGAAGCATCAGGTGGTCTAGGTTGTGGACCCACCGACTCAACCTCCTCCTCTGGAGAATGATGTGGAGCTACTGGACCCAGGTGACCCGCGGCTGATGGTGGACCACCCTACTCGACCGCCAGATGTGGTGGAACGGGAATCCTTGAGCGGCGGTGTGCCCGAATGTTGTGGGGTACGTGACCGTGCTATGGATATGGATGAGGAAGTCGGGACACAAGTCCCGAGCTCGTTTTAATGGTGGTCACCATCTCTCTTGTACACTAGTGTGTTTATGGATATAGCACCATGGAATGTTCGAGGGGCCTCTTCTGATGGCTTCAGGAGGGCCTTTTCTACTTTAAAGCAGCAACATAACCCCGATGTTTTTGCTTTGTTTGAGCCACAGATTAGTGGTGTAGGGGCGGACAAGTTTATTAAACGTTCTGGCTATGATAGGTCCTTTCGGATCGAAGCCAATGGGTTCTCCGGCGGAATTTGGGTATTGTGGAAGGCGGAGGTGGATGTGCGGGTGTTGGAGTGTAGCCGCCAACATGTTCACACTAGCATTCGCATTGGGGATTATTCTGCGGTAGTGACTTTTGTTTATGCGAGCCCGAACCCTCGGTTAAGGCGCAGCTTGTGGGGCTGTTTACGAAGCTCGCGGAGGTAGTTACCGGCCCGTGGATTATTGGTGGCGACTTCAACTGCTTGCTTCGGGTTTCTGAGAAGCTTGGCGGATCGATGAGAAATTGTAACACTAGCTCGGCCTTCGCAGAGTGGATTTTCAATTATAACCTTCAGGAGTTGAGAATTGATGGAGTTCAAATGACGTGGTTTTGTCCCGGTTTGGCGGAGAAACTTGACCGGTGGATTGGTAATGAGGCGTGGTTAGATATGTTCCCGGACTGTAGCGTGCGCCACCTGCCCCGTGTGCAATCGGATCATACGCCTCTGTTGGTGCGCGCCGCCAAGACTCATCGTGTGGTGGGTCCCAAACCTTTTCGCTTTCTGGCGGCTAGGCTTACCCACGAGGTATTTGACGATTTGGTTGGGAAAGTATGGTCGGGTGGAGGCCCTTATGGGCATTTAATCAGGGAATTTGTCTCCCAGGCTCGGGAGTGGAATTCTACTGTGTTTGGGAACATCTTCCGCCGGAAACGT
The DNA here is from genome assembly GCA_902706635.1 of Striga hermonthica. NCBI lineage: Eukaryota > Viridiplantae > Streptophyta > Magnoliopsida > Lamiales > Orobanchaceae > Striga > Striga hermonthica. The sequence continues at coordinate 1,188,946 of CACSLK010024344.1, forward strand.
ACACTTTTAGCTCGCATTGGAGGGATCCAACGACAGCCTGACCTACTGAGGAACCCTTTTCTTCGCACATTGGAAAGACAGCTGCAAGCGGATCTGGATAAAGTCCTTCTTCAGGAGGAACTATTGCTGCTTCAGAAATCTCACCGGGACTGGGTTTTGTTTGGCGATAGAAATACTTCTTATTATCACCGTCTCGTCAAGCATCGACATCGGAAATCTAAAATCTTGTTTCTACAAGCCGAGGATGGGCGACTGGTGCACGACCAAGTGGTGTTACAGCAGATGGCCGTTACATTCTTCCGGAATATTTACACGGCTCGAGTCACGGAGACGCAACCGGTCCGTATCCCAGCTACTTTTCCGGCTGTGGAGGGGTCCAAACTCCGGACCCTTGGTCGGGCTATTTCGGATGCTGAAATTCATTAGGACCTGGGGAAAATGGCCCCATTGAAAGCGCCTGGGCTAGACGGTCTACATGCTCTTTTCTTTCAGCAGCAGTGGCATCATGTTGGCCCGTCGGTGTGTGATCAGGTTCGCGAGATTTGGCTTGGGGGACGTCTCCCGGCTTCTTTGAATTCCACTTTGCTGGTGTTGATCCCTAAGGTGGATAACCCGACGACCTTAAAGCAATTCAGACCCATTAGTCTTTTGAATGTTGTTTATAAATTGGTGACGAAGGTGCTGGCGGAGCGGATGAAGACAGTGCTTCCTTTGATCGTTAACCCTGCCCAGGCGAGTTTTGTCCCGGGTCGGCATATCACTGACAACATTGTGCTGGCCCAGGAACTTATTCATTCGATGCGCCGAAAGTCGAGGAAGACGGGGTTTATGGCTGTGAAGGTGGATTTGGAAAAGGCCTATGATTACCTCAGTTGGGACTTCATTCGAGAGACATTGGAATTGGTCGGTTTTCCGGCCATTTTTGTGAATGCAGTGATGGCGTGCGTCACTTCTGCCACTATGCGGTTGCAGCGGAATGGGGGTGTTAGTGAAGAGTTCACACCAACTCGAGGTGTTCGCCAAGGCGATCCTATTTCGCCTTACTTATTTGTACTGTGCATCGAACGGTTGGCTCACCTGATAGACGAGGCCATGTCTGCGGGGACGTGGAAGCCGATCACAGTGGGGAGCGACCTCATAACCATGCCGTACCTCATGTTTGCCGATGATCTACTCTTGTTTACAAAGGCGACCCGCGACCAAGCTGACTGTCTAAAGAGTACTTTACAGGTTTTTTGTCAGGCCTCGGGCTTAAAAGTTAGTGAGCCCAAGACATAGATCTTTTTCTCTTCAAATGTGACGTCTGATGTACGCGTGATGCTGGACCAACTGTTGGGGTTTCAGGCTGTGGAGAATTTGGGGCGCTACCTGGGGATGCCTATCATACATAGCCGAGTTACTAAGTCCACGTACGTTGACATCCTTGAAAAGGCGGACAACCGATTAGCTGGATGGAAGGCTTCAACTCTTTCTATGGCGGGGCGGGTGACGCTGGCACAGTCCGTTTTGAATTCTCTGCCTTATTTCTCCATGCATACGGCCTCTTTGCCGCATGGAGTGTGTGATAGCTTGGAACGTAAGTGTCGAAATTTTGTATGGGGTGGCACGTCCTCGGCCCGTAAAATCAACTTGGTGTCATTGTCTGATGTTTGTCGCCCAAAGTCAGAGGGTGGCTTAGGGAAGAAAGAACAACGACTAATGAACAAAGCCTTGCTTATGAAGATGGCCTGGTCCTTCCTTACTAAGCCGAGTCTATTGTGGTGTCGTGTGCTACGAGCGAAGTATCAGCTCCAACCTTTGGAGATGGGTGCGAATTTTCAATTTCCACAGGGCTCGACGGTGCTTCGAGCAATTAGAGATGTTTGGAGGGAGACAGTTGAGGGATGTAGATGGTCTTTGGGGGACGGCCAGACTGCTCGCTTTTGGTGGGACAGGTGGCTAAATATGCACTGACCCGTTGATCAGTTTTGCGATGGCCCCGGTGCCAGAATCGATGTTGTTTGCTCCGGTCGCCTCCTACGTCATTCCGGGTGGGGGCTGAGACTGGGCCGCCTTCCAAGGTCTGCTGCCGCGCGACCTGCCTCTTACGAATTTCAGCTTTACCGCCGCCGCAGGCCTCTAATGGAGACGATGGGCTTTTCTGGGGGTGGTCGACCGACGGGAAATTTTCGACGCGGTCCGCATATTTGGCACTATCTCAGACGGGCAATCGCAGTGCCGAGAGTTTGTGGCGGGTTATTTGGCAGTGGATTGGTCCGCAGCGGGTTCGCCATTTCCTTTGGCTTGCCGCTCGAAACAGTTTGCTGACCAATGAAGTCCACCGTCGGCGTCACCTTGCTGACAATGCGGGCTGTCTTGTCTGCTCGGTGGCCCTCGAAACCACGATCCACGTGCTCCGTGATTTTGCTGTTGCGCGAGAGACTTGGCAGAAATTGGTCCCGCAATGCCTTTGGAACAGGTTTTTCTCTCTAGACCTTCGGTCATGGTTTTATAAAAATTTAAACGGACGGCTAGTCCCGGATGTTGCCGATTGGGAGACACTCTTCGGTATTACGGTATGGCGCTTGTGGCGATGGCGGAACCTTAAAGTCTTTGAAGGAGAGGATACGAATTTGGTACACAGGTTGGGTGAAGTCCGGGCCTTTGCGAGCAAGCTTCAATGTATTCAGGCCACTAGTGGAAAGTTAGGAGCTTGTGGTTTGCAGGAACAAAAATGGATATCTTGGTCCTTTCTGGCGGTAGGGTTGCTCAAAGTCAATACCGATGGTAGTTTTGCCCCATTGACGGGGATGGTGAGCGCGGGTGGGGTCGTCCGTGATCATCATGGCAATTGGGTTCGGGGCTTTGTGATGAATATTGGGTTCTGTTCGATCATGGGCGCCGAACTGTGGGATTTATTTCAGGGGTTGCAGCTGGCTTGGGATATTGGTGCACATAAAATCACGGTGGAGGTTGATAATCAGAATGTAGTTACGATGATTCACCACGATGATACTATCGGACCGCATGGGAGTCTCTTGAAGTGCATTAAGGATCTTCTACATCGTCCATGGCATGTGACGCTTATTCATGGATACCGTGAAGCTAACTTTGTGGCGGACTTTCTGGCTTCGTTGGCGGCTAAAGGACCGGGAGGCCTGCATATTTTGGACCGCCCGCCTCCGGGGGCAGGCCCATGGTTACAGCATGATATTGCCGGCGTGTCTCATCCCGGAAGGGTGTTGACATAGTCGGGCTCTAGGCTTTGCCTCCTTTCTTGTACCCCAAAAAAAAAAAAGGGACTACAATTTCTAATAACATCATTCATTAGTATTTTGTTAGAGATAATTAGTATTAATATATATAACATAATATGTAACAGCCCAGCATCTTAACCCCGTAGTGCGATATTGTCCGCTTTGGGCACGCTCACCCGCACGGTTTTGCCTTTGGGAGACCAACTCACCAAAACGCGTCACACTAGTGAAGGTATCCACAGCCACTTATATGGCATGCTTCGTTCCCCTTCACAACCGATGTG
>CACSLK010024344.1:1194000-1217402 GCA_902706635.1 Striga hermonthica
AAAAAAAAAAAAAAAATTGGCAAATTTCAAACTTAATATGCTAACTTTTTATCCCGTCCATCATGATTAAATTGTACATTTATTTTTTGATTTTTTCGTGTAATTAGTGTATTATGTTTAATTAATGTATAAATGCTAAATTGATCTGATGTACCTTTTCTGAATAGGGTCAATTCGGCATACCAAAATAATTGCTTTTATAATGATGTGTAAATAGATATATTATCATCACCTTATAACATATTACAATCATTCAAAGTAAATCTAACAATAATATGGCGGGACATACGGTTCAATTACTAAAGGTTAGGAGAAAGCTATTGAATTGGGAATCTCAAATATCAATACAAATCCTTATTTTGTAAATTTGAAAAGAACATCTGTGTACTTTTGGTGAATAGACAAAACCTCAAGGGCTAGATTTTGCAATTAACCCCCCACCCTATCCATTATAAATATCACCAAATCAGAATGGTCACAAAATCAAGTCAACCATTTGCCTCAAATCCTCATCAGAAAAAAGCAACTCAATATACAATTTTCCCTCCTTTTGACGATTTAAGTCAACACACACACACACACACACACACACACACACACACACACACACACACACACACACACACACACATACACACACACACACAACCCAATATAAAATGGAGCGTGTTGTAAAATTGGCTTCCCAAAGCCCCATAGTGATATTCAGCAAGAGCACGTGCTGCATGTGCCATGCAATCACGAAGCTGTTTCACGAGCACGGGTCCAGCCCGGTAGTGTACGAGCTAGACGAGCAGGTCGACGGAAAGGAGATAGAACGGGCTCTCGTCATGGGCCTGTGTTGGGGTATCACAACAAGCACAGCGGACAAAAATACCCCTCCAACAAATATGGCAAGTACTACTCCAAAATAAGCCAACACAAATAAAAGACGAGAAATAAAAAGAACACAAAAATTGATAACGGAGTTCGGCGAAAATAGCCTACGTCTCCGGGCACCGCCAACCGCAACGCCAAATTTACTAAACTCACCAACAAAATACAACTAGGGTTAAATAACCCACAAAATAGGATTTCCTTAATTAAGGATTTCCTTCTAAATAGGAGAGAATAGAATAAGGTGCAATTGTAACCCAAAGGCAAGGGACCTATTTATACTAATAAGATCCTACACATCTTTGGTATACATCCGATGTGGGACAACAATTAATCAAAAACTAACAGCCTGTCGCGAAGCCCTCCCATTCCCGCCGTTTTTATCGGCGGAAAATTCGTGGGCTTGGCCCAAGAGGTGTTGACTTTTCATCTCGATGGGTCCCTCCGGAGGATGCTTAAGGATTCTGGAGCCCTGTGGCTGTGATAATTAAAAGTAAATATATATGATGTAAATAATTAATGTGGCTCAATCAAAGCTTAAGCTTCTTCTCTCTCTTTGATTAGCTGCACGATTAATTGCAAAGGCCTTGTTTGGTAATCAGCTATTAGCTGTTAGCTGTTAGCTGATTGTGTTAGCTGTTATGACCAGCAGATTGCATTAACTGTTTTGACCAGCTGATCGTGTTAGCAGTTTGTAAAAAAGTGTTTGGTAAAATTATCTTTTTTTTTTTTTTTTTTTTTTTTTTTTTTATGTTGAACAATCAACAGTGAAACTTGCCTACCAACTTGTGTATATTAATGTAACATAGAGGAGAATGTATCAATATTATTGTGTTATTAGTGCATCAACAACTACAAAAAATAAAATGTCATATTTGCAATAGAATATCCTATAGTGATATATTTCGACGAAAATTCAAACGAATATTTCAGTGGTATAACTTCCGTTGGATTGATTCCACCGAACATTTCAATGGAATCATTCCGTTGGAATATGAATTTTTTATTGGAATTTAGATGGATTTTTATTATTAACGACCATTATTCCAACTGTTTTTTACCGTAAGAATTTTCGCTGGAATATACGATTTTCGTTGGGATTTTTATTTTCACTCATATTTCAACCATTGGAAAATGTAGCATTGGAATCGTCAAAATCCAACAGAAATGGAGTGGTATGGAAAAGAGGAATAGATCACCAGAGAGCAAAAGTGAAAACTCATTCCAAGGGAATATTTTTTTTCTGAATTTTCATTGAGATCTACTGGAAATTTTAACGGAAAAATATAGCATGTAATATCCATTTGAATTTCTGTTGGACTGATCCATTGAAATAAATTTTCGTTAAAATTTTCTATTGGAATTTCATCACATTCTTGTAGTGATCTTCGTGATAAAGTTGGTTGTTTTTGTAGCTATAGGATTGATGGGTCTTCTCCTAGATCTAGAGTGAACCGGTGGTAGAGAGCTTTGATCTGTTCGAACTGCTTCCAAATCAATTTGATGGGTTTTCTCCTAGATCTGGAGTGAACCGGTGGTAGAGAGCTCCGATTTGTTCGAACCGCTTCCAAATTGTCCTTCGGCAACTACGAACACCTGCAAGAACTCAACACCGGAGGTGCTTCCGGTGAAGAGCCTCCGACGCTCAAGTCAGTATGAGGGTGATGAAGTGAGCTCTGCTCAGTGGGAGCAGCAACTGAGAATAATGAATGGAGAGAATGAAAGTTAGGGTTTGGGGTTACCTCCCTCTCTTTATATAGGAATAAAACACTTACTTGAAGTCCCCAAAATGCCTGACCGACTTACAAGAAATGTCTGAAATGCCCTGGTCGATTCGCCTTCCGTCCACTTCTTAGTCAGCATCCAAATTCCTTCTTATATCATATGGATTCTCTTATTCGGAGGCTTTCCTTATGCTGTGTCGAAGTATATAGAAGTCGTCGGAGCTCTTGAAGCCTCTAGGCAGGACCAGCCGACTTCGAGTATCGTCGAGTCAACTTAGGTTACTTATAAGCATTTGGAGACTGCGCTTTGCTTGCTCGCCTTTTCAAGAGAAGTTGACTATAGAAGTCGACTTAGGTGAATCGTCTTGGAGCCGCTATCGTGTTGGAGGCAATACTTTTATAATTCATGAACGAGATCGACTTCAGAGAAGTCGATCTCGCCAATATCGTCTCGAATAGTCATTCGGTCGAATAGTCAACATCTGAACCGGACGATGGTAATAGGGCTATATCATCTGGTCCCCCCCAAAAACTACCCTAAGCGACTTCGAGCTTAAGAGTAAATTCGGTACTTAAACTCTCCTCGAATTCCATCGACCGACTATCTTGTGATGCTATGTTGTTTGTCTGGTGTCGATGGTGTCTGTAACTTCCTCCATTGCCCATGTTCTATGTTGATAGTTTGTCTCATCCTCGTCTTTTCCTTGTCATGCCGATGACTAACTTTGTTCGACCGAGATGCCTATGGTTTGATCCGATACTTAGGAATTTTCTCGAACATATCCACCACCCACTATCATTTTGAATCTCAAAATTTCTGAATTAAAATGTGGCACACCGCCTCCGATCTCCTTTTGCCGCTTTGAATTTCGTGCGCAATCTTAGCTGTTGGATTTCACTTTTATCTAAGGGGTAGGGTTTCCCTTCTCTCCTATAAGTATCTTTCATTCTTTTTTCTCTCTCCCTTTCTCAATTCTCTCTTCTCTCAAGCTTTTCGGATTTCCAGCAGCCAGGTTTTTTGAATTCTCCGACGCAAGTATCATCCGCCCACCTTTCCGGCATTCTCCAAAGTCCTTACCTCAGTCAACATGTGTAAGTCTCCTCCATTCCATACTTCTACAAATTTTTGTTGGTTTTCTGGGCTTTCGGTTTGGAGTCCAGGAACGTTCTTCATGTTCTTTATATTTTTCAAATGATTTTTAGGAGTTGATGTTAGATATTCAACGCTTAGGCTGAGCGCTCTTTATGTGTTCGCTTCGCATATAGACCTAAGACACAAGGTCGATTTAATATTTTTGTAGGTAGACTCATTTGATTTGTCATTCCCTTGAGCTGGCTTTTGCCGACTTAGTAGTCCTATCCTGGAAAGTCGTCTTAACCTTGTGACCATGTCATTCAGTGTTCTTTTTCGTCCATCCGAATCGAGTTGGAGACAATCTGTTTATTCTTTCTACGGTCGATTTTCAATTGTGCATACCCTTATGTCGACGCTTCTTCATTTCTTAATCCTTTAATGCCTAGCTTGTTTTTCGTTGCACTGATCATCACTTTTCTTTTCTTTTTTTTTTTTCAATAGATTCTGAATCCAATTCTATCTTTAGTTCTATCTCCGGTTCTCTTGCTCGTCAAATTGAAGAGTATTCGGATTCTGACTCTGTCCAGATAATCGACTCTAAGCCAACAGTCGAACAAGAGATATCGTCGAGTTCTTCGGTGTCGAATTTTGCGATTGACCAAGATCTGTATCACCAGGCTCTCCTATCAGGCGATTTGATGCAAAATAAGGAAGATCCCCGACGTGGAAGCGACTCTCTCCGTCTTAATCTCATACCTCAAGATATCCCCCTTAGGCTTCTAGATATTCCTGTGTACAAAACAACTCCTGTATCTCTATCAATAACAGCTCTTCCTTTCGAGCCTCATGATGTAACCATAGCCTGCCACTAGTAAAATTAGCTGTTCTAAGTCCATTTCTTTATGCCTCTGCAGCCCAAATGCAGGGGTTTAGGTCGTTCAGTGGCCTTCCCACCGATTGGGAGTTGGTTGCTCCATCTTCTAATGATGTCTTTTCTCGTCCCCTTGAGGGGTGTTATACATTTTTTATCGACCAAATACTATTCGGTTTGCGTTTTCCAATTCAACCTGAACTGTTGGCTATTAGCAATTTGTATTCCCATAAATAAGTTTTCACCCAATTCCATTCGTATCATGGTAGCAATCATTATCATCTCGAAAATAAAATTTGGCCATTTCTCGCCCGAGTTTCTGTTCTACTGCTATAGTTACCGCTTCATAAAGGACGCCCATTGTCTGGGTCGTCGCCGTGGCGTTACTTTCCTCGAGGATCTTTCGTCAAGCGTCACCAAATGGAAAACGAAATACTTCTATATATGTCCTGCTCCCTGTCGCTATCCCTTCACAAACGTCTGGATAACCGAGAAGGTTAAACAAAATAAGCGCCTTTGGTCAAGCCAGTTCTAGTTTATGCTCGATGACTTGAATAAATGCACTTGGAGTGTCCGCTTGTTGGTTAAGGATAAGGCACTTCTTAACCATGTGGGTCTTTCGATTCATGATAGTGTCCCTCGACTAGACGACCCTTGTAAGTCGTCCATGCTTATTAATTCCTTGATTGTTTACCGGGTGTTTATGTTATTATCATCATTATTTTTTTTTTTTTTGCACATGAATCGCATATCTCGACTACAAACTTGATTTCCTTTGTGTTGATAATTTCTGTGTACCTTTTAGTCAAAGCTTTGACTCGCATTGAGACGAAGTAAGTCAAGGGCGATGACAAGTCCGTTAGTCGGCGCGCCCTTCCAAAGAGCCCCGAGGTGGCTATGGTTCAAGCGCTTTGGGAGCAGCAGTCGAGACAACCGCTGCTCAAAAGGCCAGGGTCGAGAGGCTCACTGTTCCCCCCTCAATTTGTCAGGATCTCATTCTCGCAAGCGAGCACTGGATGAGAGAGATGTGGTTCTCGTTCTTGACGATCTTAAACACCAGAAAACGCAGGATAAAGGCAAAGAGAAAGTTATCGAGAAGTCTCCCTCGCCCCCCGTCACCACCGAAGCTATTACTCTGCAAAGGCCCCCTCGTCTTCACAACAATCCTAATGCTTATTCTGCCACTAAGTATCTCGACTCCATTCTTCCCGAGGACGACAAAGACCGTGTCTCAGGCTATCCCTATGATGTCTCTTGCTATGCTGTCCTCACCCTCTCTCGGGTATTTATGTTTTCTTTCATCTTTTCTTTCCCAATTATCTTCGTGAATCATTATTTTCTATATTCTTTATCTCGTTACTCAGCTTATTGCCTCCATGCTCCCCAACTTGCTCAAGGGCACCTCTTCTCCCAAGAACAACGTTAAATACTGGAAGAGAAGGTATGATGCCCAACGTAAAAAGTTTGATGAGCATAAGGAGGATCTGGAGGCCTTGAAAGTGTTGGTTCTTTAGTTGAAAGGAAGATTCCTTAAAGCAAGTCGAGGAACTGAAAGTGGAGCTTGAGAAAGCTCACAAGAATGGGTTGGTCGAGAGGGAGGCCGGACTCGAAGAAGGGCGTAGGACATTTCTCAAGTCGCCTATGGGGTCTATCTTCCTCGAGACTTACCGCAAGGAGGTTGTTCAAGCTTTCCTCAACTCCTCAAATTTTCTCGACGAGCTCGACCCCACTACTCTCCAGTACTTCAACTTTACCTTCAATGCATGGGAGCCTGTTGCTAAGGACACTGCTCTCGAAGGGAAAGTCGACCGACAAGCGCTCAAGGAGATGCTCCCTCTCTCGACGGGATATCATGGTGATACGTCGCTTCTTGATGATTATCCCTGGTGGTCGGGGTTCGAGGCCAGGGCCATTAGCAAGGCTGGCTTGAGTGCTCAAGTCGTGATTCCTCCACCCCTTGGTTGGTCTGACTGAATTAGTCTGGCCAAGTGGGGTTGTCCATGAGGAGGTTGTCGGGAAAAATGAGGCCGAGCAACAAGGGACTGAGCCGATCGTCGAGGGGGAGCTGCGGGGACTGAGCTGATTGATGACGAGGATGCTGCTAAAAATCTACTGCTGATTCTTAATTATGTTGCTTTGTTTTGGATAGTTTCTCTTGTGATTTTTTTGCTTTGCTCGCTTTATTTTGTTGTTGTTTTTTCTTAGTCCCAGCTTACTCTGGGTTGTTTTGTAATGGGCCGAGACGACTTATCATGTAATCAATTTCTGTCTATGCAATCTTATCTTTCCATTCTCTTGGCTGCTTATGCTTTCGATTTTCCCTTCAACTGTTTTTAGTTACTATGAATGCTTTTTAATGTTTGTGCCGATGTTTTCTTCTGGTTGCGCTGATTTTTTAAAGTTCTTTATCTCGTCTTACTATGCCTTCTCCTAACTAGGCTTGCGAGATGGTCAAAGACGAGCAACGAATTTAGCAGCTTCATAGCTGATACTTAAGTTTTACAAGCCATCATCCTCCAACCCGGTTTGCGAGCTGGTCGAAGACGAGCAATGATATTTAGCAGCTTCGTAGCTGATACTCTACAAGTTTTTCAACCCGTCCCCTCCCAAACTAACTTGTGAGCTGGTCAAAGACGAGCAATAATATTTAGCAGCTTCGTAGCTGATATTCTATGGTTTTTCAACACGTCATTCTCCAACACGGTTTGGGAGCTGGTCGAAGACGAGCAATGATATTTAGCAGCTTCGTAGCTGATAATCTAAGTTTTTCAACCCGTCCTCTCCCAACCCGGCTTGTGAGCTGGTCGAAGACGAGCAATAATATTTAGCAGCTTCGTAGCTGATACTCTAAGGTTTTTCAACCCGTCCTCTCCTAACCCGTTTTATGAGCTGGTCGAAGACGAGCAACGATTTAGCAGCTTCATAGTTGATACTAAGTTTTTCAACCCGTCATCCTCCAACCTGGTTTGCAAGCTGGTCGAAGACGAGCAATGATATTTAGAAGCTTCGTAGCTGATAATCTATGAGTTTTTAAACACGTCCTCTCCCAACCCGGCTTGTGAGCTAGTCGAAGACGAGCAACAATTTTAGCTTCGTAGTTGAGAAATGTAAATTTTTCTCTGTCGTAATTGTGTTTGCTAGTTTGGCATTTTATCAACTTTCCCAAGATTCCTCGAGTTAGTATCTATAACTGTGTTAATCGTCATCCAAGATTCCACTTGAGAAGTTATTTAAATCGACTTCATAGTCGTAGGCGTCGTAACCTTTTTGAGGTTCTACTCGAGAGATACAACTTCGTAGTTGTTGAAATCGACTTGGTAGTAGTAGGCTTCATAGCTTTTTCGAGATTCCACTCGAGAGACACAACTTTGTAGTTGCAAAAATCGACTTCGTAGTCGTAAGCTTTGTAGCTTAGTCAAGATTCCACACGAGAGATACAACTTCATATTTGTTTAAATCGACTTCGTAGTCGTAAGAGTTAGCCGGCTACATAGCCGTTTTCAAAAATCCAATTTTCCAAGTAATCATAGTAAGGTCGACATGTAAATGTAAAAAGGCGTAACTGAAGCACAAACATGAAATTCATTTCATTACTGAATGCGATAGGAACATTGTTCAGTACAAAAGGGAGTTTGAAATATTGCCTAACATAAAATCGTTTCAGGTGAATCACGTGCCAAGATCGTGGCATTTGCCGGCCTTCTCTATCCTCGAGTTCATATGAGCCTCTTTAGAGCACCCTTGTCACGGTGTAAGGTCCTCCCCAATTGGCCTAGAGCTTCCCGACATGCTTCAGAGCGTCTGCTCGTTTGAGGACGAGATCCCCTACTTAAAAACGTCTGGTTTAGACTTTCATGTCGAAGGCTGCGCGCATCCTCTGTTTGTATTGGACGGATCGTACCCAAGATTCCTCCCGACCCTCTTCGATTAGGTCAAGGGCTTTCTCGATCATTTCCATATTTCTTTTTTCTTCGTAGAATGTCGACCTGTGAGAGTTCAAGCCGACTTCGATGGGCAGGAGTGCATCCATTCCGTAAATCATGTGAAATGGAGACTGGCCCGTTGAGCTTCTTAAAGTCGTCCTATAAGCCCATAGAACTGTCGTCAGCTCGTCGACCTAGGCTCTCGATACTTTCTCTAACCTCTTCTTCAATCCTTGAAGGATTGTTCTGTTTGCCACTTCGACTTGGCCATTCGCCTGGGGGTGTGCGACTGAGGCAAATCTTTGTTTTATTCCCATGTCGAGACACCATGCTTGGATCTATTTCCCTTGGAATTGAGTCCCATTGTCTGATATTAGTATTCTTGAAACTCCGAATCGACAGCAGATGTTGTTGAACAGGAACTGTATCATCTTTTCTTTAGTGATTCGAGCCAGAGGCTTTGCCTCGACCCACCTGCTGAAGTAATCGACTGCGACCACTAAGAACTTCCTCTGCCCCGTTCCCATTGGCAACAGGCCCACTAAGTCGATTCCCCATTGAGCGAAGGGGATTAGATTGTTGATTGTCATCATATATTCAGCTTGGATGTGAGTGATCTGCCCATGGCGTTGGCATTTTTCGCATTTCTGGACCAACTGTTCTGCCGATGCTCGAATTTTAGGCCAATAGTAGCCTGCTCACAAGGCTTATCCAGCTAGATCTCGAGATCCTATGTGTGCTCCACAAAACCCTTCATGGATTTATCTCAAGACTTGGGTTCTTTCTTCTTCGGAAACGCATCGCAGATGGGGCTCGACCAACGACTTCTTATACAAAATCCCTTCGACTTCAAAGTATCTGCTGAGGTATCGAGCAGCTTTTTCCGCCTCTTGTTTGTCTCCTGCAGTCACTCGCCCCTGCAAGAGTTCGTGATTCGACTTCCTCCAGTCATCCTTCTCGCCGACTTCCATTGTCTCGCCCAACACACTTATTTCCAAGTGCATGGTAGTAATGCGATTTTCCACCTTTCCTTCATTTGAACTACCGATCCTTGCCAACCAGTTGGCTCGCTTATTTTCCTCTCGTGGTACCTGTGTTAGCTCAAATTTCTTCAAACCCTGCACGAGGCTTTGAATTTCCTCGACATACTTTAACATCCGATCCTCCTTAATTTCACAATTTCCCAACATTTGTCCAACGACGAGTTGTGAGTCGGAATGTGCCATGATCTCCGTCGCTCCGCCGCTAATTGCAAGTTGAATGCCTTTCATTAGTGCTTCATACTCTGCATCATTGTTTGAGGTTTTAAACCCGATCCTGATGGCAAAGTCGAGCTGCTTGCACTCGAGAGACACGAGGACGACTCCCAAGCCTGATCCTTTTGCCGTGGAGAACCCATCGACATGCATGATCCATTTTCTTTCCTCTCCCTTAGTGCCTTCTTGGTTAAAATCTGCCAAAGCTTGAGACTTTATGGCTCGTCCGGGCTCGTATTTGATGGAGTACTCGCTTAATTCAACCGCCCATTTTACGAGACAGTAGGTCGACCCAAGGTCTCTCCGAGTTGAAAGTTTGTCCTTACCACTATCACATGATTCAGAAAATACGACCTCAACTTTCAAGCCGTTATCACCAATGTTAAAGCAGATTTCTCGACTTCTGAATATCTCACCTCTGCAGCCTGGAGTATTCGACTGGTGTAATAAATCGGCTGTTGGGCCCCTCCTTCTTCTCGCAGCAATACTGAACTTAAAGAAATTACTCCAACCGAGATGTACAACACCAACTCATCACCGGGCTCGGGCTTTGTCAGTAGAGGTAACTCGCTTAGAAATTCTTTCAGCTTTTCAAACGCCATTTGAGCCTCGTCACTCCTCTGGAAAGTCGTCTTTTTCTTGAGCAATTTGAAGAAAAGAAAGCTTCTCTCGGCTGCTCGAGCGATGAATCTGCTCAATCCCGTAATTCTCCCCGTCAAGACCTGCTCCTCCCTAATGTTTCTCGGTGGTGCCATGTCGAGTATGGCCCTCACCTTTTCGTCGTTTACCTCAGTTCTTCGTTTCGTGACAATGTATCCCAAAACTCGCCCCGCTTTTACACCAAAGTCGCATTTGCTCGGGTTCAATTTCATCCCAAATGCTCTAAGGGTTTTGAATGTTTCCCTTAAATCGTCTGGATGTGAAGTCGAGGATTTACTCTTCACCACAATGTCGTCAACGTATACTTCCATATTCTGCCTGATCTGGGGTTTAAACATGCGATCCATCAAGCGTTGGTAGGTTGCTCCCGCATTCTTGAGTCCGAAGGGCATGACGACATAACAATATGCCCCTTTGCTCGTCACGAAGCCCACTTTACTTTGGTCCTCGGGGGCCAAGGGAATTTGATGATATCCTTGAGATGCATCCATCATACTCAGTAATTCGCAGCCAGCCGTGGAGTTGACTAGCTGATCAATTCTTGGTAAGGGATAATTATCTTTTGGGCATGCCAGGTTCAAGTCACGAAAGTCGATGCACATACGCCATTTGTTTCGTGACTTCCTTACCGTCACCATGTTGGATATCCATTCATGGAATTGGATCTCTTTGATGTGTTTGGCTTTCAGCAACTTGTCCACCTCGACTGCAATCGCCTTGTCGATTTCAGCTCCATGATGCCTGAGTCACTGCTTTGCAGGCTTTCTGAGGGGGTCGATATTGATTTTGTGTTCCATAACATCCGGGTCGATTCATGTCAGCTCTTCAGGGAAAAAGGCAAAGATGTCCCAGAACTCTTTCAACAATTCCACCAACTGTTTTCGCAACTCATCCTCTAACTCCCCCCGACCTTGGTGGTTTGGTCTTCTCGCTCTCCAATTTGGATCTTCATCAATTCTCCGTGCGGCTCGAGATTACTCCCTCTCAGCGTCTTTTCATTCGACATTGGTTTCTTTCCCTCCTTGATTTCAGCTCGTTGGTTGGCTTTTACCGCGATCTGATAACATGTTCTCGACAGCTTATGGTCTCCTCTAGACTCTCCAACCCGATCTCCGACAAGGAACTTTAGCTTCATATGGTAAGTCGATACCACAGCCTGAAATGTATTAAGTGTTGGCCTCCCCAGAATCACGTTGTGAGCTGACTTGACATCGACTACTACGAATCTTACCATTTTTACTTTCCTCAAATCGCCTTCCTCTAGAACGACGGCGAGCATGGTTTCTCCCAAAGGTGAGACTTCCGATCCATTGAATCCAAATAGCAATGTGTGCAGGGGTGTGAGCTGTATATTTAGCTCCATCCTCTTGAGGCAGTAACAAAAGATTACGTTCACTGAACTCTCTGTGTTGACAAAAACTCCTTGTACTTCATAGCCTGACACCTAGGCAGTTATCATCAGGGCATCATTATGAGGCCTCTCGACCTCTCCCACATCTACTGGCCCAAAATTCATCACAGGATCATTCTCCTCTACCTACTATATCTCGGCCGTCGCGTGTCGACCTCGAGCATATGCCTTCCTGGCTCAATTCAAGTCTCCGTCGGTCGGCCCCTCGAGTATCATGTGAATCACTCCCCTCTTCTGGGGGAGCTCCTCCTTCTCAGGTGTTCTCGCCCTCTTGCGAGGGCTCCTGCTTCTCTCTCTTCGCTGACTGGTCCTTTCTCTATCCTTATAGATAAACTCCTTCAGATGCCCTGCTTTGATTAGCCTTTCAATTTCGTCTTTGAGGTGCCTGCAATCGTCGGTGTTGTGCCCATAATCTTTATGAAATCGACAATACAGGATGCTTCTGGGCTTCGATGGTCCATCCTTCCTCGTCTTGGGCCATCTGATGACATTGTCATGGATCTCCTCTTCCATTACTTCCAATATTCTTGCTTGCGAGGCTGACAAGGGGGTGTATTGAGCCGGCCTCCATCCCCTAGATCGTCCCTCCCTCTCTGCACTCGGGCATCCTCTCCTTTCTCCCGATGGGTTTACTTTTTTATCCTTCTTCTCATCTCGGGGTTCGGTTTCTGCCTTCGCCGCTTGCAGGAAGTCGGCTTCTGCTTCCTCGACATTCATGTACTTGGCACACCTCCCCAATACTTCATCGAATGTCCTACCAGGTCGCTTTGCCAAAGAGTTTCTGCATAAACCTGGTAGTAGTCCCCTGGTCAGTCCTCCCGACTTGATTTCCTCCGTGGCTGAGGGCACCTCAACCCAAGCTCGTGTATACCTCGCCGCATAGTCCCGCAGTGACTCTCCCTCTTTCTGCTGCATACCTATCAGAGTAAGGTAAGACTTTTCCTGGGCTTTCACGCTTGCAAATTGGTTCAAGAAACTCAAGCTAAACCCATCAAAATACCTGACGGCTCCAGGGGACAGTTGGTGGAGCCTGTCTTGCACGGGTCCTCGCAAGGTCATCAAGAATACTCAACATTGAACATGATCATTGTAACAATGCAGAACCTCCATATTCTCAACACTCCGCAGATGCTGAGAGGGATCAGTCGACCCATCATACCAGATGCTTAACTCTCTAAATCCTTATGGCAGATCGACATCCAGAATGTGTTGTGAGAATGAGTGTCCTCTCGAACTCTCAGTTTTCCTTCCCTTGACTTGAGCCTGCAAGTCTCGCACCTGAGCCATCAGTTGTTCTAGAGTATTGTTTCTCGCTTGTGGATTAATAGTTTTGACAGAGGACTCTTCTTTGTCCGCCCTCCTAGTCTTGTTCTCATGGGATTGTGCTTGTTGTTCGTGCTCAGAGGGTGGTTGCTCAATCCAGGGTTTCTAGACCCTAGGCTGCTCAATCCTAGATTGGTCGACCCTAGGTTGCTAGACCTGTGTTTGTTTGAGTTGGGCTGCCATCGCTTCCGCGATCATCTTTTGCATTTCGCTCCTCGTCATCGTCAGTGCCTGTTCCTCGACTTGGGGTGGTGGCCTCGCCCCCCTGCTCCACCACTCCAGGTTGTCTTCCCAGACTCAAGGATGTCTCGGTCTCCTGCCCGTAGACTCCTGTGCTCGCGCCCTTCACTTGGCTAGGTCCTTCTTGTGTTAGTACTGGAATCTTTACCCTAGGTGGGGTAACGAGTGTTTTCTCTTCCATATGCACGCCCAACGGAGAGTGTCCTCTGAATGGTGGGAAACCGAGCACTCGAAGTGTTGGTCTAGGGCTGGGAATCGGCAGAGGCCGCTTGTCTGTCCACGTCCCCCTAAAGTCATAATTCAAATTCCTCTGCAATCCCTCATTTCTCTGCCATGTCAAACATATCAGAACTAGGTGGAAAGCTCTTACTTCCTTCAAGAACTCCCCACAGACGTGCCAATTTGATGGGTCTTCTCCTAGATTTGTAGTGAACCGGTGGTAGAGAGCTCTGATCTGTTCGAACCGCTTCCAAATCAATTTGACGGGTCTTCTCCTAGATCTGGAGTGAACCGGTGGTAGAGAGCTCCGATCTGTCCCAACCGCCTCCAAATCGTCCTTCGGCAACTACGAACACCTGCAAGAACTCAACACCATAGGTGTTTCCAGTGAAGAGCCTCCGACGCTCAAGTTAGTATGACGGTGATGAAGTGAGCTCTGCTCAGTGGGAGCAGCAACTGAGAATAATGAATGGAGAGAATGAAAGTTAGGGTTTGGGGTTACCTCACTCTCCTTATATAAGAGTAAAACACTTACTTGAAGTCCCCAAGATGCCCTGGCCGACTTACAACAAATGTTCGAAATGCTCTGGTCGATTCGCCCTCCATCCACTTCTTAGTCAGCATCCAGATTCCTTCTTATCCCATATGGATTGTCTTATTTGGAGGCTTTCCTTATGCTATGTCGAAGTACATAGAAGTCGTCGGAGCTCTTGAAGCCTCGAGGCAGGACCAGCCGGCTTCGAGTATCGTCGAGTCGACTTAGGTTACTTATAAGCATTTGGAGACTGCGCTTTGCTTGCTCGCCTTTTCAAGAGAAGTTGACTATAGAAGTTGACTTAGGTGAATCGACTTGGATCCGCTTTCGTGTTGGAGGCAATCCTTTTATAATTCGTAAGTGAGATCGACTTTAGAGAAGTCGATCTTGCCAATATCATCTCTAATAGTCATACTGTCGAATAGTCGACATCTGAACCAGACGATGGTAATAGGGTTATATCATCTAGTCCCCCCCAAAAACTACTCTAAGCGACTTCGAGCTTAAGAGTAAATTCGGTAGTTAAACTCTCCTCGAATTTTATTGACCGACTATCTTGTGATGCTATGTTGTTTGCCTGGTGTCGATGGTGTCTGTAACTTCCTCCATTGCCCATGTTCTTTGTTGATAGTTTGTCTCGTCCTATAAATATCTTGCATTCTTTTTTCTCTCCCCCTTTCCCAATTCTCTCTTCTCTCAAGCTTTTCAAATTTCCAGCAACCAGGCTTTTCGATTTCTCCGGCGCAAGTATCATTCGCCCACCTTTCCGACATTCTCCGAAGTCCTTACCTCAGTCAACATGTTTAAGTCTCCTCATTCCATACTTCTACAATTTTTTTTTGGTTTTCTGGGCTTTCGGTTTGGAGTCCAGGAATGTTCTTCATGTTCTTAATAGTCTTCAAATGATTTTTAGGAGTTGATGTTAGATCTTCAACGCTTAGGACCAAAAATATTAGATCATTCCTGGAAAATGGCCAATATAATTTACCAAAAATGAAAATTAGTCTGTACTGGCTTTCACCCAGTCATCGCCACATGAAAATTAATTTGGCTCGAAAAATGACATGGAAAATATAATCATGACAAGCAGGAAAATTATCTGGGTTGCATGATTGGATCGAATCATGACAAGCAACATTGACGACTAGCTAGGCTCGAGTGCTAGGGACTCACGATGGCTCGAGCTCAGGGTTAGGGCCGTGAGTGCTAGGGCTTGGTTTCTTGGACGACTAGGGCTATGGTTTGATGATTTGTGACTTAGGCTTAGGACTGGTAGTAGCTTTGGTGTTTTAGGACTTGGGCATAACTGATGTAGTATAAGATTTTTGTGTAGACATAAAATGTAGGCTAGGGTTTGAAGACACATATATATGGTGTTATAAAATTAGTGTTTGGGTAAGTATGGTAGGTGTGAGCATTAAATGCTCCCTTAAGGACCAAGTACATATTAAAATAATGCATCCTTGTTGGGCTAGAAATTGGGACATACAATTAATTAGGGTTGGGCTTGGAAATTGAAGACTTGAGTCTCATAAATAAAATGCTTGGGACATAAATATTAAAATAGGATGTTGGGCTCTAGGTACAAATATACTTGGACTAAAATAATTAATGTTGGGCTCTTGTTGGGCTCGACATTAAGGGCCGACTATATTATGTTTGATGGTCCATGGCCCACGACCCTTGTGTTGGGTTCTGTTAGGAACGTCGGCAATGTGCACATTCAAATCTATTGAATAAGAAATCCTAACACAGTGGAATCTACAGTTAGGATTAGGACTTACAGTTTAAAATTTTTGCTGACTCTGAGATGTTTCTGATTTTCATTGATTGAGATCGTCTGAACACCAAGGTCCGATGGGCAGTCGGAATTGGACTTTCTCGATTCTAATCGAGTTGCCAGGGTGCTCCGATTGTTTCTCGGGATCATCAAATCGTCTCGGACCTTTCAGTAGGTGAATCGAACTGCTCGGAACTCATTGTCGGGTCAAACTGGGGCTTCTGGACCGAGCTGGACTGGTTCGGGCCGGGTTAGACTGGGTTTAGGCTCACTGGGTCGGGTCTAGACCGAACTCGTCTTGCTGGGCCTGGGTCGCGCGCACAGGGTTGAGGCTGGCCACGTCTGGGCCGAGGGCTGCAGTCTGCTGGGCTGCTGGGCTCGGTCGCAGATGGCTTGCACGCGGACAGGTACAGGGGTGTGCAGGATGGTCAGGCAGGGACACGACATACACACAGGACGCGCGAGGTCTGCGCGGATCAGGATCGGGTGCAGTTTGGGGAATGTGGGTCATGCATCTTCTTCGCGGATTGTGCAGGGGCGCTGTCGGTCGTCTATTGGGCGCGCGCGAAGAACTCAGGGCATGCACAGTGGCGCGCGATGAACTCGGGGTGCGTGGCATGGCGCTGGGCTGCGGTGCAGGCAGGCGCAGTAGTGCGCGGCTGGGCACCGGCGATTCTAGGGCGACGTATGAGGGTGCGTGTGGCTCCGCGCGAAGAAATCAGGGCGTGCACAATGGCGCGCGATGAACTCGGGGTGCATGGCACGACGCTGGGCTGCGGTGCAGGCAGGCGCAGTCGTGCGTGGCTGGGCGCCGGTGGTGCTAGGGCGGCACGTGAGGGTGCGTGTGGCTTCGGCTCCGGCGCGTCTGGCGGTGGCTGGTCTACGGATTCTCTCCGGTGAACTCCTCTTGCTTCGATGGTCGTCCTCTCCGGTTTTGGTGGCCATCAGAGCTACTACTTTATGAATATATTCGACATGATTAACTTATGTATAGATTCAATGGGATCGAAATTAACAACCTTCGAATATTCTATTGTATGACCTTTATACGATCTCCAATAAATCTTGGTAGTGTGATTTAGTGGACTTTCCAAAGCCTTTCGATCTTCTTCTTCTAAGACCTCTCAGTGTTATCCGAATTTTCTGTCAAGGAAGGAATCCTATTTTTCTCACAATGACCTTGGCGTGTTGATCAGCCGTCTCTCGTGAAAAAAACACGTGTAACTCATCATCTCAAGAGGCTATGGGACTGTGTGTATTTGTAGGCTACAATAGGGAGCCAAAGGAGGTGCTAAATATGGGATTATTCCATAAGGTTTACGAAATCCTAATTATTTTCCATCTCCTTTTCCATCTAGAATAATATCATCCTAATATTTAATTACCTTCTATAAGACTTCATGGTCTCCTAACACAATGTAATATTCTAGATGGAATATTCTTGTCCTTAGAGAATCTAAATTATGGAATATAATTAATTCCTAATTCCTAATTTATAATTAAGTAATAAAACATTCAACTAGAGTAATATTAATGCTATCCCCATTTAGCTCCGAATTATAATTAATTTGTCTTCACTTATTTAAATTATATTAATCGAATTGATCGATTTTTAACTCCCCATGTTTAAGATATAATGTTCGTTGATTAATTAAATTACTGACAAAATAATTAATCAACTTCTTATTAATTTCCGAAACTAGTACAAATCAGATCCTTAATTGACTGTACCCGACACGCCCCAACAGAACGGGGTCGCAGAGCGAAGAAATAGGACTCTTATGGAAATAGTTAGGTCGATGATGAGTATTCTAGATTACCAGATTCATTTTGGGGAATGGCGCTGGAAACAACCCCGTATATTCTAAACTTGGTTCCATCGAAGTCAGTTGTAGTGCCCCCATTTGTTCCAGATTAATTATGAAATTATTTATTTATTTATATTTTCCTAATTTATTTTATTCCTGCTCGATTATTATTTCCTATGTTATTACATGCTCGTAATTGTTTAAATGCGTAATTTTAATATCGAGTCGAATTGTTAAATTAAATTAAATTATCAATCGAACCGAGCATCGAGTCTAGTCGAAATTTAAAAATCGATCGCGCGACCATCGAACCGGGTCTCAAAACCCCGCGCCTATTTTTCGCCAACGGCTCATGCCCGACCCATGTGATGACCAAGCTGCGCCCGCCCGCGTAGCATCTGTCGGACCAAGACCGGTTCCCATGCATGCAATCCTTTAGCTTTGAATTTTTTAAATCAATTTTTGTACCCTCAATCCCATAATATCTGCCTATATGTGAGAGCCTTTACCAAGTTATTAGGGGGAGGTTACAAAGTTAAGGATCATTTAAGAAGGAAGACTCCCCTCTTCTTTCCCTCATTTATCTTCTTCTTCCTCTCTCTTTCTCGCTATCTCTCTCACTCTCGTCTCTAAATTTTTAGAGCTTTCCTATCTCTTTTCTCTCATTGTTCGCTACAGTTAAATCGCCCCAAGCCTCGGAAAAAAAATTTGCTGCGTGCCCTCTGCCACCGCACGCACGCCGAAGCCGCGCCTTGCCAACACGCGATCCCCGAGGGCCTCCCACGACCGTTGCACATCCGAAATCTCCTCGTTGCACGTCCATTCCACGATCGACGAGCCACTGAGAGACATCATCTTCACCCTGCGAGCCGCCGTTAGACGCTGAGCGAGCCAAGCGGATGAGTTCTCCACTTGTAGGACCGATACCCGCGCCGTGACCGTGCCTTGTTCGCTTTCACCCCTTGGTGTTTGGTATTTCACTAAACTCCATGTATATTATGTGTTTTATGTGTGCTTTTGCTGATCATATGATATTATATGGTTCATTTGATTTAAAATGTTAAGATATGGTATTATATATATTTTTAAAGTATTAGATCTATAGGGTTTAATGTGAAACCCTTATGATCTGATTTGAACTCGTGGAGATCTCGTGGATTTTGGAACATATGTGAGTCCTTGTGATGCTGGTTTTGACCTTGTGTCATTTGGAGTTGTAAATCTTTAGTTATGAATTTTTGAAATATATATGGCTGCTGTGATTTGTATAATTCGTGATAAATTGAATTGTTGTCAAAAAATTCTGAACTTTGGATACGTTGTTCCCCTGATGTGTTTTGAAATGATGTTATAATTTTTTAATTTTTGGAATCCATTTGCTAGGGTAAATGCTTAATTGAATATTTCTACTAAAAATTGTATTAATCATGAAAAATTGGTTCCTTAATGAAAATGTCTGAAACTCGGTTTATATACTCATTTGATGATGTCTATGTGATGTAAAAATCCAAGGATTTATGAATTCATTATGTTAGGTTTTTGTTGAAATAATATTTCCTGCTGAATCTTGGAATAATTTTCATAATTCCTGTGTTTAGTGTTTCTACCTGGCAATTTTATATGTTAGTCCTCACATGATGTAGTTGTTTGTATAAAAATCTTAGAGCTTAAATCGTCAATTAAGCCAGAACATTAAATTCATGCTTGTTTTTCCTGAAATCTTGTTTTAATTTTACAAAATCGCATGTTTAAGTGATATGGCTGAAAGTTGGTGGTTTTGATATGCCCAGTAATGTCTATTATTAGTTCGAATTTTACATCAAAACTCGTTCAATTGTCTGTTCAACTTGAAAAGGTGATTTACTTGTCATATTTTGCATAAACTAGTTCATTATGTTTAAGTATGAATTTTCATGTGATCTTTCATGAATGTTGCTCCATATTGATGTTTTATATGTGTTCATAATTTGGAGTCGCACCCTCGAGTGGATTTCCAGATAGCCCGATTAGTACCCCGATTTTCAGACTTTTTCTCGAACCGTTGACCCCAGATGACCCCTTTGACTTTTGTTTTGACTTGGCCAACCCTTCGTTGACTATATTTTATCTTTTCCATACTTGGTTCGAGTCAAGTCAAATGTTCCATAACTCCACGAGAATTTCCCACGAGCCACTTAGTCGACGAGTTTCAACTATGTTTATGTGTTCATTGGATTGAATTGTAATCGAGAGATTGGTTTTGTGTAGATGTTTTGAGGTGTAGACCTCACCTCTTATTGGAGACTCGTATTTGTGTTTTGTCGCTGCAATCAGGTGGGTACATTTACGTTGTATCTATAATTATTGCACTTGTTATTTCGTATAAATGTTCGTCTCGATAGCTGTTGTATGCGTGAGATCCCTAGTCTAAGTGTCGCGTTGATAGTGCCTTGGATGAATGCATAAGCAGTGAGAGGTCACCTGCTTGTTGTATCCGGGAGGAGGACGCCCCGAACCGTTGTATCCGGGGGAGAGGGGGGGGGGTGGAATAGCTGCACTGTCTCCTGGAAAGGATCCCTCGCCCGTTGTACCCGGGGTGGAAAGGTTTCCAGTTACTCCTTGGCGATGTTTGTTCATTGTTGTATGTACACAGGAGCTTTGCAATATGGCCGAGTAAGGAGTTAGAGCTTGGATTCTATGATATTTTATTTATGGTTTTGAATCTTTATGCGAGATATACTGTGCGGTAATAATGAGCATAATGGTTTTGCTCACCTCCATTGGTTTCCTTTTTGTCTCCTCTTCCTTTCCTTAAGTTGAAAATGGCTAACGGGGGCGGCGAGAAGACGATCGAGTGGTGGTTATTCATTGTTGCATTTTTAATGTCTCTTGCTTCCACCTGCTATTTATCTTGTTGAAACTACTTATTTTATTTTAGAATATTTATGTTTCTGCTTAGGGCACCATGATTATGTTTGGATGATCCGTTGATTCATGTTAAACTCTCTGGATGATTTTGGAATTATTGTGTAAGTCAATTTGATTTTTATAACTGTTAGTTATGCATGTGTAGGTTCATTATACTTGTTCGTATTTTTTTAATTATTGTTGGTAGATAAGTAGCGCCCACTGATAATCAATGTTTTAAATTGAGATTTTGCAAAAAATTAACTCTGATTTTTATAAATAAATTCGTTAAATTCTTTAAAATAAAACGGGGCGTTACATCAGTAGTGACTACTCCTTAGTCCTTACGAACTGTGGAAAGGGCAAAAGCCCGGGTTTTCACATATTCGAGTATGGGGTAGCCCTGCACACGTTTTAGTGCAGGAGGCTGGCAAATTGAAAAAGCGTTCAGAAGCACGAGTTCTTGTGGGCTATCCCAAGGAAACGAAAGGTGGATTATTTTATAGTCCCAAGGATCAGAAGGTGATCGTAAGCACGAACACTAGATTCGTAGAACACGACTATATTGTGAATCACAAGCCCGCGAGTAGAAGTCTTAGAGGAGTTGAGGGGTGAAGTCGACAGGTCCCCACCGAGTGCGCAAGTAGATATATCACATAATACTGCAACATGGCACACTGAGAGTGTACCAGTGCAGATAGTACCTCGTTGTAGTGGGAGGGTTTCTCAGTTACCTGACCGATGGATAGGTCTTGGAGAGTCTTTGGGCTCAGTTCCAAGAAACCTAGAATCAGACCGAAGGACCTACCACGAGGCACTCCAAGATAAAGATGCAGATACATGTAATGTTGCAATGAATGCTGAAATGGGGTCAATGGACTCACATTAGGTCTGAGGTTTTATAGGACCACCCGATAGGGAACGACCCATTGGATGCAAGTAGATCTACAAGAGAAAGAAAGGATTGGATGGGGAGGTCCAAACCTTCAAAGCTAGGCTTGTTGCGAAAGGAGGATATACCCAGATCGAGGGTATAGACTATGATAAGACCTTTCTGCCAGTAGCTATGCTTAAGTCCATTCGAATTCTCATGGTTGTAGCCGCTCATATAGATTATGAGGTCTTGTAGATGGATGTCAAGATGACTTTCCTTAACGGAAACCTTCAAGAAGACATTTATATGCAGCAACCAGAGGGATTCATTGCTAAAGGACGTGAACATCTAGTGTGTAAGCTTAATAGATCCGTTTATGTGATATTACATATATGTTATATACCGAAAGCCTGACTTTGGATGATAGTACATTTTTTACCCATTATGAATAAGAAACATGTTAGATTAAATAAGTTCTATGTGCTGTTGTTTCCCATTAGATAGTGTGGGTTATCATCAGGCAAACTAAAGATAATTCTATCAGTTATGTAATAACCCAACTTCTTGTTAATAGAAAATGATGTATTTTCTTCTATTGATACCGTTCATTTTCAGCGAATAAGTTCGACGTTAAGTCAAAAAGTTATTCGGTTAATTATTAACTGAGTCGAATTCGATAATTAATTTCCGAACCGTTCATTTAATAAACAGACATTATTAATCGGGATTAATTATTGAAGGTTAAGAATGTTCAGATTTAATTTCGAAGTCATGTGAAGTCACAAGTGCACAAAGTACACTATGCACGCATGCCGTGCATAGCCGTGCGTACAGCACGCGCATGCGACTGTGCGCAGCGCACGGCGCAGCGCGTTACACGCATTAGGCCACTAAGCGCATGCTTAAGCCACCCTAAGCACCATGATCAAGCTAACTAAATCCAAATCCTTTTCTCTTAGAATTGCCGTGAAGGTTTACTAAGAGATGAAGTTGGAGTGCAAGTTACAAGGGTGACTCACCTAGTAGCTTGCACACATGGCGTGACATGGACGCACGGGCGATGACTAAGCCCGTGCATGCTTGACACCTCGGCTATGACTAAGCCAATTCGCCCCACCTCAGCACTTGACCAAAACACTTGCCATCAAGAGGAGAATGCATCATCCATCACCTCTTTGACCCCAATTTTACCTTCGGTTTTCACTTCCTTTAAATAACCGAACGTGTAAATGTTCTCATGCATTTTATCCATGCAAAACCGAGTCTTCTTCAACAAGTAATAGAGAGAAAAATAGTAAGGAAATATTTTAGAAAAATCACACAAAAATAGCTAAGTATTGCCGAAGCAAGGGAGAAGCATAAGGATGTTAACGGAGCACCGAACACGCACGCACATCATAGCACACTCTTCGACCAAACTGAAGGTTGTACATCCCTTTACCCTCTTTTTATTTAGTTAAGTTCATGATAATAAGATCATGTCAAGTCATGTTGTTCGGTCCAAGTTCTTTTAGCAAAATGGCCTCAGAGGTACTATATATCTCCCTCCGAGTTATTTCAAAATAGAACCGGCAAGTCCCTAGTAATCTATGTATTTTCAGTCATTTTAAGTCAAAACATGATAAGTCATATGTGGATTGCCGGAAAAAGTTGCCGGACGGCCGTCGAAATGCCGACCGTGATGCCTATCGCGCACAGTGTGCGCGCAGGCGCGCCCGGCAGGCCCAGCGAGTACGCAGGCAGCGTCCGCGCGCCCAGTAACGCGCACGCGTGCCCAGTACTCGGCAGTTAAGCCCCTGCAGTGCCGCAGTCGTGTGTGTAGACGTGCACAACGCACACCAACACGCATGGCAACGCACTACAGCGTCCGTACACCCAGTCCGCGTACACCGCAACGCGTCACACGCCCAGCAGCGTGTCCCGCGAAGCACGTACGCACGC
>CACSLK010024344.1:1227534-1242845 GCA_902706635.1 Striga hermonthica
AGTCCGCGCCCAGCGTGCGCGAGTGACCGAGCCGGTGGTCAGCCAGCTACCGACCGCCCGGCCGTAGCAAGCCAGCGGTCCGGCCAGAAAATGAACCGGCCGGTTTAGACCAGTTTTTGAGCTGTTCAGTATTTACTGATCCGGTTTGAGTCCAGTACAGTATTTCAGTTAATTTTTTAGTCCAAGCAGTCCAGTTCACCAATATCAGTTTAGTCCGTTTTCCTCGTCGGTCAAGTAAAGTCCCGAGAATATTCCAGTTAAATATTTAGATCGAGTCGAGCATCTTAACAGTTATTTTCAGTCAGTCTGAGCGTAGTACTTAGTATTTGTTTATTTATATATTTTTTTATAGAGTAGTCACCAGCAGCACTTACATTATCAGTACAGATGGGGACTCAGACTGAGTATTACATTGGTCATAATTGCTCTATCATGGTTTAAGGTATGTATATGAGTTATTCCACTTTGGGTGGAGGCGCAGTAGCCTTAATTGCCCATCCAGAGTTCTGGTGGAGGCGCAGTAGCCTTAATTGTCCATCAGAGTGTGCACATGGCAGTTCAGTTCAATACAGACCTCGTGTCTGGAGTTTACAGTTTACTTATATATACCTGCAGTCATGATATTGATATTATTATTAATGTTTACTTTAGTATGTGTTTCTGCGGAGTACAGTGATTTTAGTACTCATGCTCCCACTATTATGATCTTTTTCAGGTGACAGGGTCGGTCTGGAGGAGTGAGTGGAGCGGGTGGTCGCCGGTCCAGTTCATGTAAATATGTATATATTTTTGCAAACTGTTGACATGTATATATTTGCCACGTTTTTACTTCCGCTGATGTTTTCAGACTTTCAAACTAGCGTGTAAATTTTCAGACGACGATACGAGCTTTCGGGTCAGATTTTATACAGTATCACACACTTGTTTTATAAAAGATAATCCATTTTTCTTAAATAAGTTTAAAATTAATAAAATTAACGGATTTTTAGAAAAGAAATATTTTATGTAGCATCCTGAGATATGTTTCGCAAAATAAAACGTAAACTTTAGAAAGGAATTTGCAAAAATCGCACTCTGATTTTAGTAAGCTAGCGGGGTGCTACAAGTTACTCGCGAAACAAGAATTAATGGTTCACAACCTAGATAGACATGAACACCCCATCAAAACGGTTGTAGTGTCAACAGTACATTTTGCCTTGACTGATTAGTTGTACTAGTGCATTTATGTATTGAATAGGATCCAAGAGAGGAGCAGTCCATTTTATACCAATCTTCGTAAACGAACTAGGTCTCGGTTAATTACTGCGTTCTCTTAACTCGTAAGATATTAAACAAACATATATATATATATGTAGTATGTATTACTAT
The DNA here is from genome assembly GCA_902706635.1 of Striga hermonthica. Taxonomy (NCBI): domain Eukaryota; kingdom Viridiplantae; phylum Streptophyta; class Magnoliopsida; order Lamiales; family Orobanchaceae; genus Striga; species Striga hermonthica. The sequence continues at coordinate 1,228,903 of CACSLK010024344.1, forward strand.
GATCCACATGGGTGAGGTTTAGTGAACTGGACCAATAGACTCTCTGTCTTGGGTAATATTGCTACATGAATGATGTGCTGTTAGGATAATTACGGTCACCATATACGTTTAGTTTGATGATGTCCCCAGAGTGAGTTCATGAAGGATTATTATATTAAACCTTGTAGGTGGATTAAATTTGGCATAGTAATAATGTGAAGAACGACTGCTAAATTCGGTGAAACAATAATAAATTAATTAGTTATTGATTGTCAGTAATCGAATTAATTAATGGACATTATATCTTAAACATAGGAAGATAATTGGAGTAATTATTATTGAGTCTCAATTGTAAATTGGGCTAGGAAAAAGGAGTGTAATAATATTATGTTGGTGGCCCATTAATATTATTTAGTTAATTAGAGTAGTGAGTTTGACCCACAGTAAGTCTAATTAGTTAAGGAGCCCTATTTCTTATCTCCCAAGGGTCCCTATTGTAACTCTATATATACATCACTAAACTCATGGGAAGAGAAGAGCATCCCAATCACACTATTCACGCCATACGCACGCCCTCTCTCTCTCTCTCTCTCTCTCTCTCCTAGTTCTCATTCGAGCTTTATCTTATTCTTGTTGTTCGATCGGTACAAGTTGAAGAGGGTGTAGATATACAATAGAAGATCCCATTGTTTATTAAGATACATATATATAATCAACCCCAGAGATCAACCCGCTATGAGCTAGACATGCTGGACCACCGACCTGATGAGCCCGACCCGCCACGAGCCAGCCAAACCGGAGCTGCGACTAGCCGGAGCCAGAAGGGAGCCACACGCGCCGCGTGGCAGCCCCACGACGCCGCGTGCCTCCACGACCCAGCGATCCGATCCACCACATGACCCGACTCGATTGCGAGCTGACGTTTCGTTCGTGATCCATTCCAGTTCGTGTGTTCATCCCGGCCATCCGTTTAAAGATCAGCTAGATCTCCCATAAATTTTAAGCCGTAAGTTTTCTACATCATTAGATCCGCTGCGCATATGTTAACTTTTGCTATTGAATTTGTGATTTGTACATAACGAGATCTTCATAGATCCCAACAATAAACACACTCATTTACCAAAATACGGAGTATGTCATCCTAACAGAATATGAATCACCCTTAGTAAATCAAATAAACAAGTAATGAATACATATGCCCATTTTATATTATCTTACAGCTTAAGAGTATGAATCAATTGATGAGGGTCTAGATTACAACAAAGATCAGTGAGTCTTATAATATTATCCTTTCGTGGTCCTGTTCAATACTTATCATAATGACTAGTGTAATTCTCCAGTCAAAGATAAACAGAATCAAGAATACAATATAGTCTTTTTCCAAGAGGGGTCTCACTGCCTGTCTAGACTGCGAAAGAATAATTTAGTCTTACAAGGTACCGATAGATGATCTTTATGTTCGATACACCACGAACCATACTATCTCAATGTAAGACAAGGAGTATGATTGCAGAAGTAAATAAACTCCAAGCATATGTACTTTGACAGAAATATGATGGCCAGATCAAAATGGAATTACTAGAGTCTGCAAAACCGCGCTTTTACAGCATACCTCTAACAATCTCCCACTTTTGCTTAATAAGCTAATGGCTATCTCTAACCACGATTCTCTTTCAATCTAATTCTCAAAGAACTTTTGATTAATAAGCTAATGGCTATCTCTAACCACGATTCTCTTTCGATCTAATTTTCAAAGAACTGTTGTCCTTTCGGCCATAACATCCGACTCCCAATCCTTTAACATGGCCATCATCCGCTTTTGCCAGAAAGCTAATTCTAAAAGGATTCACTTGGGTGTCATCCGATGTAACTAGGTGACAAACATCCACCCTGTCGCAATCCTTTGCAATGGGCGTACTTGCTCTATGTGCCACTTGCTTTATGAACTACTAATTTCTCTCTGTGTGTAACTGCATCAACTGTCATCACAAACAAATTGTGACTTGACTTGGTCCGTTGAGGTTTCATATTTTTAGGTCAATGGCGATTCCAATCTCTACGTCGCTAGCCATTCGGGAAGGGACGTACCGAGTTTCTTATGGTGGAATCTGTCAACGTATTAATGCATGACATTTCCTCCAATGTGCTTGGTCCCACAAGTGAACACAAACCATAAGGTGGCTTTTACTTGTTGTTCATATTTGATTAGAAATCAGAATCCTTTGTAATCCATAAGTTTATTATGGTTCATTTGGTAACCCTACATATTATCCGTATCCCTGTTACGACGCTTGATCATATGTTCTACCATGAACCATTGCTTCCATCTAGGATTACTTTGATATTTACTGACTCTGTCTCTAGCAATAAATATCAGGCCTCATTTATCGCATATACTTGGCTTTCTATTGCCATGCATAAGGACTGCCACTGTATCATGCAAAAATAGAATGAGCCTTATGATAGTCTGATCATGAAATTCAGGGCAATCACATATCTTTATTGTGATCCTCAACCTCCAGAATATCTGTTGATTCTGAATATTTCATATCCAACTACTTGGATAACCATACCTTAGCATCTGTCAACATTTTCACATTGTCTCCAGTGATCAAGATGTTATCTACGCATAGTACAAAAACTACCACCACGCTTCCATTGCGCCACACACAATACTCATTTGGTGAATTATCAAATCCACGATTCAAACTTATCAACCAAATGATCGGTCCATTACAGTCCATAAATGGATTGCATTAGCCTGATGACTAGACATTCTTAGCCCTTTTCGAATGAACACTTTTGGGTGCTGCTCCGTGGATATTCCTACAAGACTTACGGTTAAGGAAAATGTCTTGACATCCACTCAGCCTAATCTCATAACTCTTATGAGTGGCAATAACTTTAAATTTGGCTACTGGTGAAAAGGCTAACTCATAATAGATCCAATTCATTCTGAGTCTACAATTTCACAACAAGCTTTGTACTTGTACAAACTTAAACATGGCTACTAGTGAGAAAACTAACTCATAATAGATCTCATTCTTTCTGAGTCTGCTATTTCAGAACAATCCTTGTACTAAAGTTTTCACTTATAGATTTCGTCCAATAGCCTGTATGCTACTTAGTAATTCTATAAGAACCCAAATCTGATTAGTGTCCATGACCCCAAATCAGAAATCATTAAAATTTTGCTAAGTTTCTGCATCCTTGTCTTGGATATACTCATTGTATAACTAGCGATCGATTCACGTTTACTAGAGACTATGTCCGAGACTTTCTCAAAACATGAATCTCGTAATCTTGTTTTTAATAGAGACTTGGTCCAATGACTCTCTTATTGTCACGGATTTATGGAGTTGCCTTGGAACCCTCCCACTACAACGAGGTTCCCTCTGCAAAGGTGTATAACACAAAATACGTGTTGCAGTTTTTATTGTGGTATCATATTTTTACACTTGGTAACAAAGTTAACCTTTTACCTTTATCTTTCCTTGAAACAATTCTACAAATGGGCTTTGGGGTAAATTACTTAGTATTCCTATAAAAGTCATGCATTCATCTTAACGATAACCTCCTGAATTCTGATACTATAATAATCCACTCATTTCTCGTTACTATGAAGTATCTTAGAAATAGCTTAATTTCCAAACGTCCTTCCCAATCCTATTAGTATCAACTTTCCAGCACGTGTGCTGAAATGCTCTGAATCTGAATATGTTCCTGACTAGGCCTAAGCCTTGTCCACAATTCATTCAGAGTAATGACTACCAGATTTAGATAAGAATATGTTCAGAACTTATCCAGCTATTTTGCACAACTCTAATAAGAAAAAGTGAAATTCCTAATAACCCATCCTTGACATAACCAATCCACTTGAGAGACATTTTCCTTCATTCTGTTACACCGTCCTGTTTCGATAAATTAAGTGCAATATGTTGAGATCAAATCTCAACATCTAATAAGTATTTCCATGATTTCAAAAAGATATCATTCACTACAATTTTGATCGTAATGCCACTAATTCATTAATCTTGACATCATTCCATAACTGCCACTGTACTCCCTCGAAGTACTCAAGCTTATGAAATGTCACTTAATGTACCATGTCTTGAACAAAATTCTTGGTAGAAAAATATTCAAAACTACCTTTTGTCCTAAAATCATAGAACTTCACAAATTGGATGAACCAACCTTAACATTTATCTGGCTTCTAAATCCCTTGACCTTCAATAGGTCATTTATGTGATTTTAGCTACCAAGTATAATTCGTAGGTCTGATAGTGTCATCCATTCCAAAAGAACCCATGAGTTCAATGACTATCCACCTTCGAATTCTACTAACTCTAAAATCTCCAAACACACTAGATGCACTGTGAGATATTTTGGCTCCTTGAGATTACAAATTGTCTACCCACGTATCAAATGGATAAAACATCTTGTTTTCACCCATAGACAATTTAGAAACTGAACATGAGTTCTTTCTAAAACATGCCACGAAAAGATAATTACTCAAAAACCAAAAATTCCATTTAATAGATAACTCCCACTGCAATAGTTGCTACTTTCGTAGCTAGCCCATTCTAGACGGTAATCTAACTATCACATGTCGATTGGTTTCCTGGAACCTTTTTACATAATTAGTGGTTGCGTATCTATATACATGACACTGATAGATAACACCACTTAAAATGTTTCAACATACTAATGAATAAGATTTACATTTCTTGTGTTAAGGATAGGACAATTCATCTTCCTATGTCCATATTTCTTAGACCAGTACACTTGCCTTTTCGGCTTGTATTCCTCGGCAAAATGGGACACCATCTAAGTTCTATTTCAAATCATGTTAGAACAACTAAATTACAGACAACGGATTGAAAAGACATTTTCATTCCTAAGATCATGCAAACATACTTTTTACTCAGACAAGGTTTTTTGAATCATCAAATATTAACCCCCCTTAAAAACAATATTTGAATAAATTCACCGGCACCTCAAAACACCGAATCCCCGCAGGCCATTAAGTGTGGACGTCTACAGTTCAAGTCGTCGCAAGAGGAGAGACTAATCCCATTAATTAAGATATTGTCCAATCAGTACTTAACTAATAGTCAGTCAACCTTTTGGCCTGCGGAAAAATAAAAACAACCTTTTCCTTTGGGAATATCGTAATTATTTGCACTTTAAGTGTAACCCATTCATTGGTACTAACTTTATTACCAAAATCATACGTGCACCTTTGTGTGACACGTACGCTTTTGAAATAGCTCACTATAACCATCCCGAATTAGATTCCTCCTTGCGAACTGTGAAATAAAACGTCCTTTGGGCTCGATTTAAATCACTTTACTGACAAACCTATAATGGAGGTCTTAGATGTTATTTATTTCAACCCATTACATACTTAATATAATTTTCAATTTAAGGGTTTTTTCTAGACATGCTCCTAATAATTCAATTTGCACATAAGAAAATAAATCACATAAGAACATTCATGATTAATAGGCAATAATAAATAATGACTTAAGATCCAACTATCATGGCAATTTAATCAATCTCCAATCTATCGAAGAAACGCAATCCTTGTCCTTGTTGAACTGGGTCCTGATTTAGGAATCATACATGAATGATCTAGTAAAGCATTTAACCTATGCGGTGTCCCACCGCGCGAATAAATTATTACAAACATTCAACAACCAAAAAATCCTTGACATGTCCGAGGCTTATAAAACGACATACATGAATTAAAAAACAAAAAACATACATGCAGGCCATAGTAGTCAGATTCAAGAATACCTGCAAACAACACTTACTTGCAATTCCATTCTATTTTGCGCTGCGCCTATAAAAAAATAATTCACATATATCACGCAAGTCCTAATTCGAATAGTGCACAAAGACAAATTAGCCTGGGCTCTGATACCAGTTGTTGGGTTTTGTTAGGAACGTCGACAATGTGCACATTCAAATCTATTGAATAATAAATCCTTACGCAGTGGAATGTGTAGTTAGGATTAGGACTTACTGTTTAAATTTTTTGCTGACTCTGAGACAATTATGATTTTCATTGATAGAGATCGTTTGAACACCAAAGTTCGATGGGAAGTTGGACTTGGCATTTCTCGATTCTAATCAAGTAGCTGGGTTACTCCAGTTGCTCCTTGGGCTCATCGGATCGTCTGGACCTTTCAGTAGGTGAATCGGACTACTCAGAACTTGCTGTCGGGTCAAACCGGGGCTTCTGGACCGAGTTGGACTGGTTCAGGCTGGGTTGGACTGGACTGGGCCGGGCTGGACTGGGTCTGGACTCACTGGGCTGGGTCTTGTCGGGTCTTGGCCGAACTGGCTCACTAGGCTGGGCTGGACTGAGTCGCGTGCGCTGGGTGGAGGCTGGCCACATCGGGGCCGAAGGTTGCACGCTGCTGGGCTCGGTTGCTGATGCTTGCACGCGAACAAGTACAAGGGTGCGCGCGATGGTCGGGCAGGGATGTCGAGTGCACACAGGACGCGCGAGGTGTGCGCGGATTGTGATTGGGTGGCGTCTTGGGCACGCAGGTCGTGTATCTTCTTCGCGGATCACGCAAGAGCACTACCGGTCCTCTGCTGGGTGTGCGCGAAGAACTTAGGGTGTGCACGGTGGTGTGCGATGAACTTGGGGTGCAGGGTGCAGCGCTGGGCTGCGGTGCAGGCAGGCGCAATCTTGCGCGGCTAGGCGCGGGCGGTGATGGGATGGCGCTTGAGGGCGCCTGTGGCTCCGACTCCGGCACGTCTGGTGGCGGCTAGTCGCCGGATTCTCTTTGGTGAACTCCTCTTGCTTTGGTGGTCGTCCTCTCCTGTTTTGGTGGCCATCGGAACTGCTGCGGGATGAATATATCCGACGGGATAAATGTATGTATATATTTAACGGGATCTGAATTAACAACCTTCGAATCTTAAATTGTACATCCTTTGAACGATCTCCAATAAATCTTAGTGGAGCGATTTATTGGATTTTCCAAAGTCTTTTGATCTTCTTCTTCCAAGACCTCTCAGTGTTATCCGAATTTTCTCTCAAAGAAGAAATCCTATTTTTCTCACAATGATCTAGGCGTGTGGATCAGCCATCTCGGGTGAAAAACGTGTGTAACTCATCATTTCAAGAGGCTATGGGACTTAGTGTATTTATAGGCTACAATAGACCCAAAGGAGATGCTAAATATGGGCTTATTACATCAGGTTTAGGAATCCTAATTATTTCCCATCTCCTTTCCCATCTAGAATAATATTCCTCGTAATATTTAATTGCCTTCTAGAAGATTCATTGTCTCCTCTAGAAAGAATATTCCTATTCTTAGAGAATCTAAATTATGGAATATAATTAATTCTTAATTCTTAATTTAGATTTAAATAATAAAACATTCCACTAGAGTAATATCATTGCTCTCCCCATTTAGCTCTGAATTATACTTAATTCGTCTCCACTTGATTAAATTATATTAATCTAATTGATCGATTTATCCCCCCATGTTTAAGATATAACGTCCGTTGATTAATTAAATTACTGACAAAATAATAAATCAATTTCTTATACATTTCCGAAATTAGCACCACTCAGATCCTTAATCATTATGTCGGATACATGTCCGCCTGCAGGGCTTGACATAATATTCATTTCTTTGCTCATTTTGGGGGCGTCATACCCAGCGCACCGGGACACAGTGACCGTAAATAATTTATAATGACACATCATATAAACACACTCATTTACCAAAATACGGAGTATGTCATATGCCCGCTCTATATTACCTTACAACTTAAGAGTACGCATCAAATGTTGAAGGTCCAGATTACAACAACGATCAGTGAGTCTCATAATCGTATCCTTCTGTGGTCCTATTCAATACTTATCATAAGTACTAGTGTAATTCTCCAGTCAAAGATACACTGAATCAAGAATGCACTAGTCTTTTTCCAAGAGGGGTCTCACTGCTTGTCTAGACTGGGAACGAATAATTTAGTCTTACAAGAAACCGATTGACGATCTTTCTGTTAGAGACACCACGAACCATACTACCTCAATGTAAGACAAGGAGTATGATTGTATAAATAAATAAACTGCAATCATATGTACTTTGACTGCAACATGATGGCCAGATCAAAATGGAATTACTAGTACGCAAAATCGAGATTTTACAGCATACCTCTAACACCTTGGGCCGTGCGGCTATGAATCGGGCTCGGAAATTTAATTAAATTCTCGATTTTAAAACGCTTGATTTCAAATATATATGAAACCGATACTTGGGCTAGACATTTATTTCGTTTCCGAAATGAAAATCGAATGGATTCCTTCATGGCTTCAGACTTAGAAATTTAATCAATTATGCAAATAATAATAAATAAAACTCAGCATAATTATAAACTTGTTATTTCTGGAAATAAGGTCGAGCTAATATATAGAAAATGGTTTGGGCGTTGCACGTATGCTATGAGTGTTGCCCTACGTACTCAACATTCGCAAGGGAAAGGTTTGTCAAGAACCCATTAATTTCTATAAGTCAAACCAAATTCATGACAAAGAAAATTTATAATTGTTCTCCTTTTGGCCATGTAATGAAATTTAGGGACCCCGAAGAGGGTTAATAATTTTTATCGCATTCTTAGATTCATTTCTCGATCCTAAAGTTATCAAATTTGACTGTACGTCCTCCGAGGGAACGTCCGCACGCTCTCATAAGATTTCTTATAATGGTCCAGTTGAAATTTGTTATGGTGATTTCCTATAATTAATCTTAATGATGTTACCTGAGGAGGACCTCATACTTTAGTTAATTGACTTAGCAACAAATCAGAAATGGATGCCTTTGGAATTTCTAAATGAACTTTAATTTTAAAATATCTTCTCCAACTTTGTATTATTTTTAAAACAGGATTTCTAACTTTTGTGCAATTCTAAATTAATCTCATGCAAGAGCAATAATTAATTTCAAGCATAAATATTTATGAAAATAAATTATTCTAACGCATAGAGCAATAATTAATTCCATGCATAAATAAATAATTAATAGGCATAATATAATATAAATGAATAAATCTACTATTATGATTATTAATTATTAAGTCCCTTTGAATTAGGAATCTATCAGATATGGGTCTTCTGATTTTTGTAATTCACTTGGAACGCCCACTGAAGCAGATCCTATCAGATATCCAATTGCTTCTCTAACAAGACTTCTCATGCAGCCGGAGGAGACGTCATTCAACGCCGCCATCACTCGTTGGACTTTTTTTTTTCATTTTCTCGGTCGCGTGCACCTCTGCCGCAGCTGTGTTGCCGTCGTGACGCGACACCCTACCGTTGTGCGGGATTGTCGTGCACGAGCTTCTGCCGCATGATAAATGCACGGCCAGTCACGGCTTCACCTGGCGATGCATTGCACCTCGACCATCTCATGCGGTATGCCGACAGTCGTCGCATTGGGCCGTCCTCCCAGCTCCTCCGCAGCCCGCAACGCCGCGCCACACCACCCGCAGCCCTGCTCTCCCGCGGCTTCTGGCTGCAAGTTTCCATGTCGCGCGAGCTTCCTGTGGTTCGTCGGTTGTCACCTGGGCCCCTGGCCAGTCCGGTTGTCGAGGTTTTGTCATTCTCGTAATCTCTTGGTCATCAACACACAATCACAACACGAAAATATACAATTTACAAAATTACATGATTCGATCCTAGACTAAGGAATAGCGTTAAACGTTTGTGTAAAAAAATAATTAAATCTATATGGTGTCCCACCGAGCTAATAATTATTACAAACATTCAACCATCAAAAAATCCTCAGCATGTCCCAGGTTTCAAAAACCATTCATCAACATTCAAAAACATTCATCAAACATACATACGATCATAATACTGGTTTAAAATAATTCCTACAAAACTGAGTTATGATCTCGGGAGTTAGTGTTGGGAAGCAAAAGTTCCCATACCCATTTCAGGCTATAGTCAGTGGAATGGTCTCTCCTACTTGGTTTGTTGTTTGGAATGGTTGGCACCCAAGGATGGTCCCAAATACTAGTGTCCCTGCCATTTCTAATGATCTCCATAAAGCCCTGCTCAAAAATAGAATTAACACTCATTCAGCTCCTCCAAAGCGAAGAACAACTTTGAGGAAGTTTAATGGCCAGAAAAGAGCAGTTTGGAAAGTATTTATTTTTTAGATCCTGCTCATAAGTAATTGGGGCTTTGTGTAAACTCTCCAGAGTTGTTTAAGGATAAAGATTCATTGAAGAGTTTTAGATAAGAGAAACTCAAGTCCCCCACATCAGTAGGAGTAGTTACGAGGTTTCATTGATTTCAGTGCATCCCTTTTCCCTGATTCCCACCCTTAGACCACCAAAAGTTTGCAAAAAGCATAGAAATATCTTAACATAGAGTGGAAAGTAAAAGGAAGCAAGACATTACAAAAGAGTGGAGTGTACTTAGGACAGCTTTAATGAGGACTTCCTTGCTAGTAGAAGAGAGAAACTTACTATTCCAATTTAGGATTCTGTTTTTTACTGCATCAACAACAAATCCAAGAGTGTCTTTCTTGGAGTGGCCAATCCCAAGGGTAAGCCTAAGTATCTGGTGGAATATTGGATTTGGATGCCATTAAAGAGGCTACAAATGGTTGTTTTGACACTGGAGAGGTTGTTCTTACTAAAGAAAATGAAGGATTTTGAGAGGTCTATCCTTTGGCCTTAACACACCTGGTAGTTATGAAGGATATTCTGGATTTCAAAAGCTTGTTGGGGTGAGGCTTGACTGAACAAAAAAGTGTCGTCTGCAAATAGTAATTGAGAGATTTGGGGACATTCCTGGTTAACTTTATCCCTGACAGAGAGCCATTCTGGTTGAATAGTTTAAGAGGCTAAAAATAAGTTCAGAGACTAATGAAAAGGTAAGGAGATATTGGGTCACCTTGCTTAACCCCTAAAGAGGGTGAGACAAAAGCACATTTCTTGCCATTTAGGTTAAAAGGGAAATTGGTAGAAGAAATGCCAGCCGTGATCCAATTTATAAAATGCAAGTGGAAACCCATTTTTTCATGGAAGTTTTAATGCAGTGCCATTCAATCCTATCAAAGGCTTTTTCTATATCAATTTTGATAGACATAAAGCATTTAGAGCCTAAACGATGCTTGTTAAGGTAAGGAATAGCTTCCTGGGCAATCACAAAATTGTTTAAAAGTTGCATATCTTGGATAAAAGTAATTTGGTTTTCACTAATACAAGCATGGAGACAGGTTTTAAGTATTGAAGCAAGATTTTTTGCAATGATTTTAGAAGCTACACAACATAAACTGATAGGAAGATAATGCTCCACTCTTGTGGGATTTTGGGACTTAGGAACAAGAGTTAACAAAGTATGGTTCCAAGAATGAGACATGTAACCAGTATCGAAGAAACTAAAAATAGCATTACAGAGATCAGTTTTAATAATGTCGCAATTTTTTGGAAAAAAAAAAAGAAGAGACATACAATCATGACCCAGTATTTGTTGGGATTCATGCTATCTAGAACTCTTTTGATTTCCTCTTCACTCACTGTGGAAAAAATTTTGGAATTCATTGCTTGGATGATGAAAGGTTGTATGCAGTCTAGGATGGGATCATCAGTATCAACCTCGGTGTGTCTGAGGTGAAGAGATGCCTATAAAAAATCGAGATGCAACTTTCATCAACAGTAGAAGAACAAATTGAGTTGTCTCTCTTTAGAAGTCTGGTTATGGCATTTGGTCGCCTTCTTTGAGTAGTGAAAGCATGAAAGAAACGAGTGTTTTTGTCACCTTCTTTATAGGCATTGAATTCTTGATTTCTGAATCCAATAGTTTTCTTCAGACTTGTTAAGGAGATCTATTTTCAGCTCTAGTGTATTCCATAGACCCCAATCTCTGTTGTCTCCCAGTGATCTCAAATCTTCCATTTGTTGAGAGGCTTCCTTCAGGGCATTGTCATTTTCTGATTTGAAACTCCCACTCCATTTAAGAAGAGCCACTCTGGTGGCAAATATTTACCCCAAAAATTGAATTATGCATGCCCTCTTTGATTAAAGTTGCAAGATCCCTTAAGGATGTCATTGATCCCATCTCTGATAAGCCAGCGCATATCAAAAGCAAATCTCTTCTTTTTGTTAGTTGAACTACTCCCCAAATTTGGCAAGATGAGGCTGTGGTTGGAGAATATCCAGGAAAAATTTGTGGCAGAGGTATTTAGAAAAGAGGTTAACGAGCCAAGGGAAGCAAAAACTTACCTAGCTTCTCCTCCACACTGTCTGGGCTGAATATGCAATTCTACCATGTATATTAGTGACCAGCTAAAGATATCTCTTGCATACTCTTATTGGCAATGAAGTGTTTGAAACTCAAAAAATTGGCTTCAGGCCTCCTATTGCCTCCAAGCTTCTCATCATTACTGCAAATATCATTCCAGGCGCCACCAATTAACCATTTGTCTCCCCAATTTGATTTTGCTTTCTCTAGATATGTTCTTTGTGACCCTCTGACTCTGTGGTCAGTGTTGAGGTAAACAAACACAATCTAGGCGGTGCTTTCATCTGTCACATGGCTATACTCCAATTCAACGCAGAAGTTGTTTGTTACAGTTAAGAGAATAGAGATGTCTTTGTTCTAGAAGAGCATAAGACCACCACTCTTGCCAAGGGTCTACAATTTATTTCTATAGTCAAAGCCCAACTTATTACAAACAGTAAGAACAAAAGAATTGGTTTGCCTTGTCTCACTAACAAAGCAGAACCAGGGGAGGTGGCGCCTTAAAGCTTCCTTAAGTTGGGAAACTATAGAGGGTCCTCCCAGACCTCTACAGTTCAACACGATCGACTTCATTTAGGGGTTGGGAGCCACTCAACGCTGGCTACCTCCACCTTACCATCAACTGGGCTTACAATGGCTTGCTTCTGCCTTTTCTCACTCACCGCATTACTGTCGGCTAGTGGAATAGTGTCTTCAGAGCTCGCTGATTGAAGTCTTTCGCTTTTTTGACTCTAAAGAATCTTAAGGCCTTGTTTTAGCATTTCCTTTAGGGATGGCCTGGGTTCTTCTGGTCCATTTTTTTCTCTGTTTCCCTAGGCTGGAGAATGGAGTGTTGTCCAAATATTGCAATGGTTCCATCTCCATATTGGTGAGTTGGTCAGCATTTGGCACTGAAAGACCTGTGGTTTGGATGTCAATATATTTCTTAGTAAGTAAAAGGATTGGGTCAGGGGAGAAGGATTCCATATGTGCAGGAGGTAATTAAAGATACTGTGAAAGGGGTTTGTTTGGGTTGATGGGGAGAGGGCAACTTAATTCAAGATACCAGTAAGAGCTTGGTTTGTAGATATTTGGATTTTGTCACCTTTAGATGTTTTTGAGTCGCTCCCATAAGTCCAAGCAAGAGTGGATGAATTTTTCTGGGAGGGAGATGGGGTAGGAGAAGTATCTTGGGGAGAAGGGAGGGAGTTGTTTTATTCTTGAAGATGGAAGTTTCTGCTACTTTGAGCCAATCCCCAAATTGACCTTCGTTGAGCTTTCCTACTTCAATGTCGTGGACCATAATTGAGCAAGTTCTGTTAATGTGGCCAATCATATCGCAGTAGTAGCACAAGTTGATAAGCTTTTCGTACTTGAAATACACTCGCTGGACTTTGTCTTTGAGCTGGATATTTGCACATCTCAGGATTAATTGGATTATCAAGTTTAATGGAAACCAAGAGTTTGATACTTCTGCTTAAACTAGAACTCGAGTTTCCAATAATTACATCCTTAACTTTGTTAAAAGCTCTGCCTATTTTGAGCCCTGCATTAGTACGGAGCAAATTTCATATGCCACTCGCACCCAAATATCCATCTACTTGAAACATGCGTGATATGAATGTATGTCCTTACCCAATACCGGAGAATTAGGTACTGGTTTTTAAAGGACCAATTTTTCCCAGAAGCTAGTTTTTTTTTTTTT
>CACSLK010024344.1:1274803-1297054 GCA_902706635.1 Striga hermonthica
AATGATTAATTTGAGTAGAATGATTATTTGTGTTGAATTCAATATGCATAGCTAATTCATTTCGCTAGGGATTGGGGAATGATTGTTCTTGTTTAATTCGCATCTCTCGGGTTTAAAATTGTTCTTTCTTATGTGTGTTGTTTCTATTAGGGATTGATAAATTCTTGCTTGATTAATTGATATAATCGAAGAGTAACACTTCGATCTTGCAGTTGGTAACTATTGAATGTTGATTAGTCGAGTTAGGGTTTCGTTGATTCTATGTGATTAGTCGATTAACACTCTTCTAGTTAAATTAGCGACTTTTTGAACTGAAAGGGAAAATTCGTAGACTTAGGCTCACATGAGGTAGACGATGCAGTAATTGACTAATCTACGTGTTTTATATTGAAATAAGCACTTGTTAATGACCCATCCCTTGTTACAAAAAGTTATTGGGATTGGGATAATTAGCCTGTGTCGTATGCTCGAACTTGTTCGTCTATGTTCAATCCCTTGTTACGAAGAGTTATTGGGAGCGAACCGCTAGATGTCTAAGCGAGAGTGTCAATTTTGAACCAAACAATTGATTGCCCAGTTTTGCTAGAACTTGAATTATTTATCCCCGGCTCCCTAGCTTCTTTTTCATTGTTTCGTTTATCTTCTTAGGTAGATTATTATTTTTATGTTATTTCTTAGCTGATAATTCATCCATCCTTATTTGATTAGTACGTTTAGGATTTCTTTCTTTTTATGTGTTATCGATATCAGAACTAAATTCCGAACAGCCTTCCTTGTGAGATCGACCCGGGGAACGAATCTTTAGATTCGGTACTCGTTAAAAAGAATAATTTGTACCCAACAAATTTGGCACCGTTGCCGGGGGAGGCAAGTAGGATATTTGGTCTTGATATTGATTTTATTTTCCGTGTTTCTCTTTATTTTGTATTTTTCGTGTTTTCGTTCTTTCTTTTGTGTCTCTATGTTTGCTTCTTTGTTTTTGTTTTTATCTATTTTTTTTCTTTGTTTTTCGTGGCTACGTGTGGTTTGTTCTGCTTTGGTGTGCAGGTATCATGAGCTATAACAGTGTGTTCCCCTATTCGCACACCCAATCTTGGGTTATAGAGCTGAGCTATTCCACCGGGCATCACTACCAGCCATATTCCTACTCTTCCGAGCAGTACTGGGACACCTTCCCGGTCGAGCAACATTATGAGTCCCACGAGTTCAACGAGAAGCTCAACCGTATCTACGAATTTGCAACATCCCGGTTAGCTCAGGAAGAAGAAACCGCAGCCCAGTGTGCCCAACCACCTCCTTACCATGATTCTTGGGACTTCAGCCAGACCTTATCATATCATTACGAGCAGCAGTGGGATTGCGGGCCTGTTGAGCAGCCATATGAGTCTTTCGAGGACTCATCTACGTACAATGCAAAACTCTACCAGGCTCTCGCTCTTTTGGCATCCCATGCGGTCCGTAGGAGCAATCTGAAGTCCAGAATCGAGCACTTAATTGAGCGCGTGCAAGCCTTAGAGGATCGAGTTACCAGTGTCACCCCCGAGCCCACCGCTCAAGGCGAACCTACACATAGGGATGAGCCTCGGGAGGCTGCTTTGTCATTTGATGAGAAGCTCGACCTCATCCTTGCTCGCATATCTGCCCAGTCCACTCGAGATGTGGAGATTGAGCTCGGTTGTGCTCGACTGAGCACACAAATAGAGATTCTTGCAGCACATACCAGCTCAATCGAGGCAAAAGTCGACGTCCCTCACCCTATGCTTGATACTCAAGCCCGCACGATGAAGCAAATGTGTGAGGCTGAAGAAGAGGAGGATGAGCTCCAACGAGTCATTGATGATATTTCAGAGGAGGAGATCCATGGGCTTGATTCTCAAGTCCCACCTCCCACCTCCGAGTTGGAGCATCCTTCTTTGATACCGTTGCACTGTGTTACAAAGTGGGGAGTATTCAGTTCGACTTGCTCCACAGATGAGCTTATACTTCCGGAGGTCGATGACAGAGCTCGTGTAGGAAAAGCTCTGCGTTTAGAGTTGGGGATTGCTCGTGCCCGATCCCGCTTCAAGAAGAACATCGCCACCCGAATCCACTATGCCAGCCTTCTCGCCAAGCTCCTCATGCTACCACTTCTAGAAAACACGAAGGCGTGGCACGACCGTCACTTCTTCCTAGATCCCGACTGAGCCCCCCTCAGGTTTCGTCAAGCTAATGACGATAAACAAGCGCTTCTTGGGAGGCAACCCAAGTGATTTACTGCTTTATTAGATATTTTTCTTTTCGCTTTTTAGTTTTATCTATAATGGGAGTTTGGAGTTTCGTGATTTTCTTATTGGCAGGTACGAGTTTGCGAGGCTGAGCATAGGCGAGTGACTTGCACATGCATGCTATTTCTCCTCGAGGATTTCGATTTGCACACCCTTTTCTTATTTTCTCTTTTTGAGTTGTTTCTTTCTTTTGTCTTTTCTTTTGAGTTTGTGTCTTATTTTAGCTGCTAGTTTGGTTCATTATATGAAAATGCTAGGTCCTGTTATGTGACTTCAGGTTTTGTGTTGAAGCAATAAGGTCATTGCCTCATTCTAAGTATGGGGGAGTCTATTTGGATTTTGCATGCTTATGTGGTAGACCGGTCTAGTTTTAGGACTTTGTGTTGTTGAGCATGTGATATTGGTGGATAGTATGAATTGTTGATGAATGTTTGATGATATTGGGAAGTTGTGATGATGAACGTGTGGTCATTGCCTCGGTATTTGCTTGATTGCCTTGAGTGACATCTATTTGCCTTGTGAGATTTTGAGCCTTACTTTTTCTTCTTGTGGGATATTGGTCGTATTCTTGCATGATTAGAACTTGCCTTGAGTTTGTTTGAAAGGAATTGATTAGAGTTTAAAATTGCGAAAGTGATTGAGGCGTTTTGTTGATTAGCTCTCTTTCTGCGTTGTTCTTTGGTCCTAAAATTTATTCACTAGTAGCCCTTTGAGCTTAAAACCTTTTCTTGTCAACCTATTGACTGATTTGTGTGATGATTGGGGAATTGGTGGCATTTTTTAATATGGTGAAAATTTGAGTTGCATTTTATTTGCTTGACCTGTTGAAAAAAAAGAATAATAAAAAAACATGAGAGCTCACAGGACGGATTGAATGAATTCTGCTCCTCTTACTAGTCGATTCATGTTGGCGAGTAATGAGCATTTGGAAACTACTGTAGGATACTTGGATGACCTCCAATGTTCGCACCTACAGAATGTTGTCCTTTTAGTTCGATCTTGTTCGGAAAAAGTTACTCCTAAAATAAAAAATAAAGTGAAATAAAAAAGAGAATAAAAAAAAATAAAAAAATTGGTCAAGTAATGTTGCAATTCGATGATAGAGCAATTAGATGTTGTTTGTGGAAGTTGTTGGGGGATGGTATATGTTTTGTCTTGTTGATTTGGGTGAATAGCGGACATTCGAGTAGTCTATTACTCGAAAAACTTTGATTGACTATTTGAGCTTATTATCCACACATATATATCCGTACCTTTTCCTTAGCCCACATTACAACCCGTGAAGTCCTCTTGATTCGCAAATTTTGAACTTTGATTGTTTTTGAGTAATTTAGACGATTGGCAAGCATATGTTGAAACTTGAATATCAACCAATTTTGAGCGTGCCTATCATATATTCATGCAAGAAAATGAGTGAGGTTTATATTACATTCTATGTGTTTGAGAGTTTGTCATTTTGAGGCCAAGTAGATATTTGAGGCATATGGTCATACAGTCGTTGGAATTCGACTTGATTGAGTTAGGCATTTTGAAGCTCTTCTTATTTGAAACCATATCCATGCTCGTGTCTTATTTTCTTTTCTTTTTGTTCGGGACGAACAAAGGTTTAAGTGTGGGGGAGTTGTTTATCCCATTTTTGTTGCATTTTTTTGTTATTATTTTCTCATTTTGTTTTCCACATTTTGAGTCATTTAGTTGGTTTTAGGTTCTTTTTGTCATTTATTATGTGTTTTGCCTTCATTTGAGTGTTGCGGTGTTTTCTGTTTGTTTTCCGGTCTTTTTCTGTTCTCTTTTTGTTTTTGGTGTGTAGTTTGGAGACCTTGAGAGAACAGGTTTTCAAGAATCTTTTGGAGAAGCTGACACCATTAGAAAGAGGGGTTCGTTAGCTACGCGTAGGAAAAAACGGAACTCAATTCCGAGTTCAGACGAGCTCAAACAAGCCCAAAACGTGATGCCGAGCAAGCTGCCCAACCAGGCGCGCGCCGCGCCCGCGTTGCGGCGCAACGAGCTCTCGACACACCTTCTGAATGCCTGCGCCCAGCTCCGCGGCACGAAGACCCTCCGCGGCGCGATGAAGGCCTGCTCCACGCCCTCTCCACGCCGTGAGGACCGCCACGAGCCTAGCAGAACTCCCAGACGTAACCGCCGCGCCGCGATGCAGCATTCTTCCGCGCCGCGATGAGGTCCCACACCGCGGCACCTGTGTATCTACACGCTGCGCTGAGTTTTTACCACGCCATGTGTAACGCCCCGTTTATTGGAGAATTATTTGGAATTATTTATTATATGTATTATTGCATATTTATTTTATATTATTGATTGTCTAAATATTATTAATTGCTTAAATGCCTAATTGTTGTTGTTATTATTATTATTATTATTATTATTATTATTATTATTATTATTATTATTATTATTAAATGTTTAATTGTTTAAATGCTTATTTAATATTAAATAAATATATTGTGTGTTTTATAAATATAATAAACCATATAATCCTATTCGTAGTTTGTCAAATTGTTCGTAGACTTCCGGCTTAATCACGTGTAATTATTTCGACCCCATAATGATCTACATTTTTTTTAGCCCAAATGCTATGCCTTTATGTTGACCCAATTCCTTGAGTTAAAAGTTTCTCTAGACCAAATCAAATTGTATGCTTTCAGCCCAATGTGATTAAATTCCAGCCCATCTTGGCTTGGCCCAATGCTGAAGTAAATGAGCCGTGCAATTGAGCAGATAATTTCTCTTCTTCCCCACGCTGCGACCAGGTCTCAAACGGCTTGATTTGTTGTTGCGATATTTTTGGAGCTCCATCTCGCACGATCATCTCACTCTTCTATACATATGGACCGAACTTCCTTCCTCATTCTCCATCCATCTTCCCAGTTCAAAAAATGTAGCCTTGTTTTTGATTTAAAAAAAAAAAAAAACTTCGGACCTGCAATTCCGGCGAGACCATCAGCATCACCGGCGAACTTTATCCTCTCGGCGAATTTACCTGCTATGGACGACCACCATCGACGAGCCTTAGCCGTGAGCTGTCAACATACCCGCAGCCACAGTCGTCCGTCTCGAGAAGCCATAGCTACTGTCTGCTTGTGCGTGTCCCGCCGCCGGAACTTGTTCTCACAGTAATCTTGTTCGTCATCGTGAAGAACATGTCAGTTTGTGAGAAGGTTGAGTCCAGACCCCGTGTTCGAAGGTGTTGAGTCCGAGTCCCAAAGCAATTTGTCCGACCCGCTATCGAGCTCGTTTCCCGTTCGATAACTCGTAGTTTCCCGAAGACGGGTAACTCATTCAAATCCTCTCGTTACTGCGGTCGTTTTCATATATCATGCGTTATATATATGATGTGTTCGGTTTACCGAAAGTTGATTTGAAATCGGATTTTTGTTTAGTTAGTTTTAGTTTGTTGATTATCCGTGGATGTGGATGTTCGGAGATGGTTGGAACTCTCGATTTCATGAACATGAATATCGTTAGATTGCTATGATAAAATCGTTTAAGTTCGGAGTCTCGTCTTGTCATTTCAAGCCATCGTTAGATTGTACGGGTCGTTCGAGCCCCATCGTTCTTGGTGTTATTTTTGGTCATTTTCGTTTTCTGAGAAAACCCGGTTGCAAAATTTATTTTCGAACTCTGAAAACTTGTTATTCTCGTAAAATCTAGACTCTTCCTTGATCTCAGATTGCCTAAAAATTGTAGATGTTGTCGTAGCTTGCTGCTGTTCGATTTCATTTTCTGAGTTTCTGTTTTCTGTTCAGTTTGCTAGCTTCAGTTTTAGTAAATTGTTTTCCCTTAATATACTGATTAGTTGTTGGGGTGCAGTGGTTGTCTGCGCACTCTTCCGTGTACTAAGTCGCGTCTTCGAACCCCCCAGCCCGTATGTTCTTGTTTTTTATTTTATATAAATGTACCCAGCTCCAGCGCGGGCTTCTTGGCATGTATCCCAGCCCGCGCGCGGCCCGTCTCCCTCAGCTGCTTGGGCCCGCGCCCCAGCCCAGTTACGGCCCGCGTTCCTTAAGCTTGGGCCAACCCTTTTTGGGCCCAATTTCAGCATATCTAAGGCCCAATTATAGGGCAATCCTTGGCCAGAAATTAAACAGTGCGGCCCAATTGATTTTTAGCCAATTTTTGTGTTCCGGAGTCCATTTTTCGTACCGATTTCAATTTTAAAAATATTTTTAAAATAATAAATTTTGAAAAAATTATTCTAAGTCCCGAGACTCCATTTTGTACTCCGAGTCTTATTCTTTTAAAAATGAGAGAGTTCCAAGTCCTCGAAAAATCCGAATAAAACCCCTAAGTCTTAATTTTTATTAAGTATGCGTTTTATGTTAAATTCAAGTAGTGAGATAGATTATTGATATATTATCTCGCTTAAATGTAGGTGTTTGAGGAGTCGAGCCCTCATCCTACGTACTTGTGATTGTGTGCTATTTTTCTACCGAGCTATCCAGGTGGGTTTTAATCTAAAATTTGCTATGCCGTATGTGTTTGGTTTGATGTGTATTTGGTATGATTTAAGTAAGTATGTGAACCATGTAGCCTATCGGCGTGAGCCGATTTCGGCCGTCGGTACGGTTGTCCCCGTCGATGTAATACGGTTATCTTGCGAGGTAAGTCTCTGTAAGACCTAATGAAAGGCCGTGTCTTGTCGTATGGCACGTACCCCCACGAGTTAGGGTAATGAATCCCCTTTCCTTGGCTAATGAAAGATGTGTACACGTGGGTATTATGTTGTGATGTGATAAGGAGACGTGACAGAATGATTGATTTATGTTCATACTTTAACCATACCTCCTTTATATTATTATTGATGATATATGTGCATAGTGGTGAGCACGCTTTTCATCTTGTGCTCATCCCCACCTGCTCTTCACCGATGCAGGTTAAGCAGGAGTTGGGTGACGAGAAGAGGCGAGTGGGTCGGTCTTGCATTTATTGCTTCCGTTTGAATAAATAAAACTTTATGAACCTTTATGTTGAGATTTACTTAAACCTTTTTCCAAAACTTATGACTTGTTGTTTTTGGAAAACTTGTGGAACCCTTGATTATTGGGTATGATGATGTGATTGATTATTCATGTTGAGTATTAAGTCTCGTATGATATGTTTTGGTTAATGAAAACCATTTGTGAAAACCGGGTAATGAATCCCCGTGGGCCCAGATAAGACTTGGGTTATGAAAAATGTTGTTTAACACCCATTAAATTTTGAAAATGATCTCGAAAAATTTGTACTGATTTTTGGAAAGTCCTGAATTTCTGTAAAATCAAAGTGAGGTGTTACAGTTTGGTATCAGAGCCAGTCTGCGTTTCTGTAGACTGGTTTATATGTGATTATGTGCTTTAGACCTTGTGTTATGACCACTCGTCTCTGTCACGCCGCGCTGCTTAAGGTACGTTTTATATAAGTATCAATGAAAATACTTATAATGTGAATTGTGATACTTTGCACGAGTAGCAATGAAACTACTTGTGGTGTTTTACATGAGTAGCAATGAAACTACTTATGAGGTTTTGCATTAGTAGCAATGAGACTACTCATAAAGTGATATATATGTTGTTTTGGGGCTTAGGAAATCTATCCACCTTAGGTTATGTGAACTCTAGTGTGTGACATTGAACTCTAGTGATATAGAGTTAAGTTCGGACTCTAGAGGTTCCTAGTTGTGAGTTTCATTATATTATTATTGAGATAAGTGTTGTTTATAGCATTTTCTCGATATAAGTTTCGTGCAGTGTCCTTAGAGTAGGACTATTCGTGACCCATCTAGAAAGAGAAAGGTTAAGTACCGAGTGAATCTCTAGTGTATGAGATCACTGGGGGAATTAGAATCTCAGTCGTCGAGGACCAGAAGTTTCATTTAGATGCCGCGAAGTGGTTACTAATCGATCGCCATAGTTTAGGAGAATCTAATGCGTATCACCGTCGTAACTCTTGAGAGTGGCTAAGCCTCGAGGGGGACGATGGTTGATAATTCTCGTACTTTAGATCGAGCTTAAGTCCTGAAGACTGATGCATGGATGAAAGACAACAACGTCGTCCATAGGATGAGTGGATTGCTCCGACATCGCGTGAATATCCTGTGCGTTGGCTGCGAGGCACGCAGTTGTAAAAGGTATGAATTTGTATTTAAGCATGATGTTGTGGCTCTATATGACTCGAGATGTTAAAATTTAAGTTATGAAATGCATGCATATATGATTGAACTTGACGATTATTGCACGACTATGACTCTTTAAAACGTGTTATGTGGTGATCGTATGAGTTTATGTGAATTTGTGTTAAAAATCATGTTAGGGTTGACTCTCTTATATTTTATATGCGCGTACATGAGTTATATATTGTGATTACATGTGACCCCTGATGCCACGTACATGAAATTATGTTTTTGTGCTGAAAAATCGTATGAGAACTTCTCGTTAAAGCCTCTATTTGTGCTCAGATTATTGTGGCGTTAAATCTGTTTTGTGGTTAAGAGTTCTTCATAAATTTTGTAGCACTTTGAATTAGGTTTCTGTAAGTTTTAAAATTTCATGATTCGAAGTTGAATTGAATTTATTATGAATTTTTTAAGTTGTAACTGCGAGCAATTTTTGAAATTCCGGGCAGAATTGTGAATCATGATTTTGGGCTGCTTTTGACAATGTTAATGTGACTATGTTAAAATATATCAACATGAAACTTGTAGTACATGTTATAATCTTTCTCCGAAAGTTGAAATCTTGCAATTTGGTGTTTTAAGTTGATTTTATATGATTTTTCAAAATTGGAGTTATGCCCAGAATTTTTAAAGCAGTGGCTGTGTTTACGATTGAAATGTATGCTCTTAAATTAGGCCCTTAACATGATTATTTGTAAAGATGCCCTTCTTAGAACTTGTAGCAATTCAAGTGTAGTTTCTGTAGGTTTTGAGTTTGCATGATTTGGAGTTTTGTGGCACAAGATATTCCTGATTTAGTGACCTGCTATAAATTATAAATAGTTTCGTTGGCAGATTTCTTGACCTAAGTGTTTTATGCTTAAACTCGATTTTAAAGTTATTTTTGGCTTAAGTGATCAACATGAAGGTTGTAGATAATTGAGTTAGATATCTTGGAGATTCAGTAATATAATGTTTGTAGCTTCGGTTATTGTGCATACACTAAGAACCTGTCAAGCTGTATGTCTTCATTTATCCACTGCACCTATATTTTGTATGTTTGCTGTATCATGTGCATTTCAATGATTTTACCTGCCTAAGTTTTCTTCATGAAGGTGATAGAGGCCTGAGTTAGAGATATTTTTCAAGTGGTTCCATCATGATACGATATCTAGACTGAAAGCTACATGCATTATAAATTTATCACGCATGTTGGAAGTTGGTGCAAGTTCGTGTTTAGGTTTCCAAATTGAGTTGTGAATTTCAAAATTAGCTTTTCGTCAATTTTCATGTACATGTGCTTTATGTGACTTAATCTGATTAGTATTATAATGTTAGCTGGAAACACTTGCGAGAGAAGCTTTACGCTAGACCTCGAAGTGTGAAAGCTATGGGCTGTGTATGAGGATAAACTCGTTTAGGACTACCACCATGATTAGCTGTCGGAGTAAAATCTGTCGTGACGGCCGACATTGTTGGTCGGAAGAGTCAAACGAGCTAACTATTCTGTTGTTCGACGTTGACCGCTGGGTTAGGATTGTTCCTGGAGGTGACGCCAATGCTCGATCCCTTTTGGGAATGTTGTTCTTGTCAACCCAAACCTTTGTGATTTTGAGTCGTGGGGAGAAACCCCTTTTTCCCATTTGAGTACCTAGGAGTTGTGAAACCCAAAAATTGATATTTTTGGTATGTGCCTCGAACCGAGTGCCGAACCTGACTGGATGTAGCCAAGCGAAGTGGTGGCCGAGCCCGCACGCCCGTGCTGAGAGACGTAAGGCCAACTGCAGTGGCCGATCGTTGACTCACACGAGAGCTGCCGCCGCCATCACCGAACGCCAAACTCCCCAGGTCAGTGTACACGGCCAAACCTTGACCTTGTAGCTGGTATCTGAGTGGGTATATGCACGCGTCCCAACGCCCCGCATATGCAGCGCCAGCGTGTGTGTCACCTCTCGGGTGACAGTGCATTAAACCCAGTCCAACCTTGTCCTTTTAGAGGTCTTTGAACCAAATTTTTGGGTCAAAGTGTATGTTGATCTTTCGAGTCGTTGTGTGAATGCCTAATCAACAATCTCCGGTGTATGAGGTTTGTCGATTAGTTTTCCATGCCACATGCGAGATTTTCTCGAGATGGCGAGATAGTAGTTTCCGTAGTAATGTGTGGTGGAGCCTTGAGTCTCGACTGGAGACCGACTCCGTGAAAAGGAAATCATTATCGAGTATCTTATCTTTACTCCCGAAGCCGCACATGAGGTGCTACTCGTGTCGGTAATGTGTAAGGCCTTGTCATCGGTATCAAACAGAATCATGTGTTCTGAATGTACCAGGTTTGAGTTTAAGTGATGACTGTCGGTCCTATCATGATTTCTCGACTAAGCCAATAGCTTAGCCTGATGGTTGACTCCACTACCAGGATTTGTGAGCATGCATGACACGTTCTAGCCTCGTGATGGAGGGAATGTGTGCGTGATCTCGAGGTATGTGTGAATTGTGGCGAACTGCGTGATAGGTAGAACCCTACCTGTATGGAGGTACCGGTGACCTATTGGGACCCAGGATCCATTAGGGAAAGACCGGGAGGGGTACTCGCCAAAGTCCAGTGGGGATAGTCAAGTCGAGGCGAGACGACTTGGGAAAGGGAGACCGAGTTTCGGAGGGAGTACCCGAACTTCACATTTTGATGTCCCCTTTTGTACTCTCTTGCCTTCTAGACGTTTTGTTTTCGAATTTCGGGGATGGAATTCTTTGTAAGGTGGGTAGACTGTAACGCCCCGTTTATTGGAGAATTATTTGAAATTATTTATTATATGTATTATTGCATATTTATTTTATATTATTGATTGTCTAAATATTATTAATTGCTTAAATGCCTAATTGTGGTTGTTATTATTATTATTATTATTATTATTATTATTATTATTATTATTATTATTATTATTATTATTATTATTATTATTATTATTAAATGTCTAATTGTTTAAATGCTTATTTAATATTAAATAAATATAATGTGTGTTTTATAAATATAATAAACCATATAATCCTATTCGTAGTTTGTCAAATTGTTCGTAGACTTCCGGTTTAATCGCGTGTAATTATTTCGACCCCATAATGATCTACATTTTTTTAGCCCAAATGCTATGCCTTTATGTTGACCCAATTCCTTGAGTTAAAAGTTTCTCTAGCCCAAATCAAATTGTATGCTTTCAGCCCAATGTGATTAAATTCCAGCCCATCTTGGCTTGGCCCAATACTGAAGTAAATGAGCCGTGCAATTGAGCAGATAATTTCTCTTCTTCCCCACGCTGCGACCAGTCTCAAAAAGCTTGATTTGTTGTTGCGATATTCTTGGAGCTCCATCTCGCACTATCATCTCACTCTTTTATACATATGGACCGAACTTCCTTCCTCATTCTCCATCCATCTTCCCAGTTCAAAAACTGTAGCCCTGTTTTCGATTTAAANNNNAAAAAAAAAAAAAAAAAAAAATTCGAACCTGCAATACCGGCGGGACCATCAGCATCACCGGCAAACTTTATCCTCTCGGCGAATTTACCTGCTATAGACGACCACCATCGACGAGCCTTAGCCGTGAGCTGTCAACATACCCGCAGCCACAGTCGTCCGTCCCGAGAAGCCATAGCTATTGTCTGCTTGTGCGTGTCCCGCCGCCGGAACTTGTTCTCACAGTAATCTTGTTCGTCGTCGTGAAGAACCTGTCGGTTTGTGAGAAGGTTGAGTCCAGACCCCGTGTTCGAAGGTGTTGAGTCCGAGTCCCAAAGCCGTTTGTCCGACCCGCTATCGGGCTCGTTTCCCGTTCGATAACTCGTAGTTTCCCGAAAACGGGTAACTCATTCAAATCCTCTCGTTACTGCGGTCGTTTTCATATATCACGCGTTATATATATGATGTGTTCAGTTTACCGAAAGTTGATTTGAAATCGGATTTTTGTTTAGTTCGTTTTTGTTTGTTGATTATCCGTGGATGTGGATGTTCAGAGATGGTTGGAACTCTCGATTGCATGAACATGAATATCGTTAGATTGCTGTGATAAAATCGTGTAAGTTCGGAGTCTCGTCTTGTCATTTCGAGCCATCGTTAGATTGTACGGGTCGTTCGAGCCCCATCGTTCTTGGTGTTATTTTTGGTCATTTTCGTTTTCTGAGAAAACCCAGTTGCAAATGTATTTTCGAACTCTGAAAACTTGTTATTCTCGTAAAATCTAGACTCTTCCTCGATCTCAGATTGCCCAAAAATTGTAGATGTTGTCGTAGCTTGCTGCTGTTCGATTTCTTTTTCTGAGTTTCTGTTTTCTGTTCAGTTTGCTAGCTTCAGTTTTAGTATATTGTTTTTCCTTAATATACCGATTAGTTGTTGGGGTGCAGTTGTCTGCGCACTCTTTCGTGTGCTAAGTCGCGTGTTCGAACCCCCCAGCCCGTATGTTCTTGTTTTTTTTTATATAAATGTACCCAGCTCCAGCGCGGGCTTCTTGGCCCGTATCCCAGCCCGCGCGCGGCCCGTCTCCCTCAGCTGCTTGGGCCCGCGCCCCAGCCCAGTTACGGCCCGCGTGCCTTAAGCTTGGGGCAACCCCTTTTGGGCCCAATTTCAGCATATCTAAGGCCCAATTATAGGGCAATCCTTGGCCAGAAATTAAACAGTGCGGCCCAATTGATTTTTAGCCAATTTTTTCGTGTTCCGGAGTCTTTTTTTCGTACCGATTTCAATTTTAAAAATATTTTTAAAATAATAAATTTTGGGAAAAATTATTTTAGTCCAGAGACTCCATTTTGTACTCCAAGTCTTATTCTTTTAAAAATGAGAGAGTTCCAAGTCCTCGAAAAATCCGAATAAAACCCTTAAGTCTTAATTTTTATTAAGTATGGGTTTTATGTTAAATTCGAGTAGTGAGATAGATTATTGATGTGGGTTTTAATCTAAAATTTGCTATGCCGTATGTGTTTGGTTTGATGTTGAGTTGGTATGATTTAAGTATGTATGTGAACCATGTAGCCTATCGGCGTGAGCTGATTTCGGCCGTCGGTACGTTTGTTCCTGTCGATGTAATACGGTTACCTTGCGAGGTAAGTCTCCGTAAGACCTAATGAAAGGCCGTCTCTTGTCGTATGGCACGTACCCCCATGAGTTAGGGTAATGAATCCCCTTTCCTTGGCTAATGAAAGATGTGTACACATGGGTATTATGTTGTGATGTGATTAGGAGACGTGACAGAATGATTGATTAATGTTCATACTTTAACCATACCTCCTTTATATTATTATTGATGATATATATGCATAGTGGTGAGCACGCTTTTCATCTTGTGCTCACTCCCACCTGCTCTTCACCGATGCAGGTTAAGCAGGAGCTGGGTGACGAGAAGAGGCGAGTGGGTCCGTCTTGCATTTATTGCTTCCGTTTGAATAAATAAAACTTTATGAACCTTTATGTTGAGATTTGCTTAAACCTTTTTCCAAAACTTATGACTTGTTTGTTTTTGGAAAACTTGTGGAACCCTTGATTATTGGGTATGATGATGTGATTGATTATTCATGTTGAGTATTAAGTCTCGTATGATATGTTTTGGTTAATGAAAACCATTTGTGAAAACCGGGTAATGAATCCCCGTGGGCCCAGATAAGACTTAGGTTATGAAAAATGTTGTTTAACACCCATTAAATTTCGAAAATGATCTCGAAAAATTTGTACTGATTTTTGGAAAGTCCGAAATTTCTGTAAAATCCAAGTGGGGTGTTTCACCATGTCACCTAATGATATATATATCGTACGGGCATCAGAAAAGAGATACACATCTCGACCGTGGGTGAAAACCCTAGGTCCCGAGAAACACCACGACATCTCCTTTCTCCTTCCTCTCTTCTTCTTCCTTTCTTCTCCTTCTTTTAATCTTTCCTCTCCAATTTTCTTATTCTTTTTATTATTGTTCTTGGATGAAGCTTGTATCTTGGATTCAACATTTGAATTGAGATTAATGGTAAGAATTTCATTCTCTTATTTTAATTCATGAATAATGATTAATTTGAGTAGAATGATTATTTGTGTTGAATTCATTATGCATAGCTAATTCATTTCGCTAGGGATTGGGTAATGATTGTTCTTGTTTAATTCCCATCTCTCGGGCTTAAAATTGTTCTTTCTTATGTGAGTTGTTTCTATTAGGGATTGATAAATTCTTGCTTGATTAATTGATATAATCGAAGAGTGACACTTCGATCTTGCAGTTGGTAAAAATTGAATGTTGATTAGTCGAGTTAGGGTTTCGTTGATTCTATGTGATTAGTCGATTAACACTCTTCTAGTTAAATTAGCGACTTTTTGAACTGAAAGGGGAAAAGTTGTAGACTTAGGCTCACATGAGGTAGACGATGTCGTAATTGACTAATCTACGTGTTTTATATTAAAATACGCACTTGTTAATGACCCGTCCCTTGTTACAAAAAGTTATTGGGATTGGGATAATTGGCCTGTGTCGTATGCTCGAACTTGTTCGTCTATGTTCAATCCCTTGTTACGAAGAGTTATTGGGAGCGAACCGCTAGATGTCTAAGCGAGAGTGTCAATTTTGAACCGAACAATTGATTGCCCGGTTTTGCTAGAACTTGAATTAATTATCCCCGACTCCCTAGCTTCTTTTTCATTGTTTCTTTTATCTTCTTAGGTAGATTATTATTTTTATGTTATTTCTTAGCTGATAATCCATCCATCCTTGTTTGATTAGTATGTTTAGGATTTCTTTCTTTTTATGTGTTATCGATATCAGAACTAAATTCCGAACAGCCTTCCTCGTGAGATCGACCCGGGGAACGAATCTTTAGATTCGGTACTCGGTAAAAAGAATAATTTGTACCCAACAGGTCACGTAGCCATTAATGACAGGTGCACGTTCCAAGAGACGCATTAAATCGCAGAAAGAATGAGTGAAGTTCACGCGGCCCTTTCTCTTCTTCCAACGGTTATTTCTAGGGTAGAGTATATATAGCTCCAAATTGTCCAAAAATAATTTATCTTTCAATTTTTCTGCAATTAACCTCTCAAGTACTCGATATTCTCAGCTTACTCGCTTATCCTTTGCTTGAATTTCTGCAACGATTCGTCAGGACTCGCTATTTTTCTGCGTGGTAAGAATTCATTTACTGAATTCATTTTCTCCTTTTGATTTTCTCAAATTCGAATTACCCGACCATGAGTTCGTCGCGAGCATCATCAAGCAATAACAAGCGAGATGTAATAATGATCAATATGATTCACTCTGGGGAAATGGAGTTACTGGTTGAGTATCATCGGTGGGATCCGCCGTTTGTCGAACACTTGAAAATTTGCCTGAACGACATGGAGGGGGGCAAGAAAGTAGAGAAAAACGTCGTAGACCAGTCGAAATATTAGAGACGGCCTGTAAGGAGATGGCTGGATCCCAAATAGACTTTCATGGTGAGGCGAGCATACTAACCGACGCGGATGTCGTAATGTTGCGGAAGGACATTAGGGTCCCTCCATCAGTAAGATTATTTATGCCATACCCCAGGGAAAGAATCACATGCCCTCCACCGAGATGCATCTGTGTTTTCCCCAAAAGTTTAAGATCAGGTCTGCGATTCCCTTTGCCCCGTTTGATTACTCAATACTTACGGAACTGGGAGTTAAGTCTGTGTCAGATTGCCCCAAACACTTGAAAACGTGTTATGGGTTTGTTGGTGATTTTTACAAAGAAGAAATAGGACTTGCCCTCAGCAAGTGATATGAGGAGATGTTCACGTTTCGGAAAAATCCCGACAAACAAGTGTCAGATCCGCTTGTTATTTTCTCCATTTTTGGCAAACCTCAACCGAGAGTTAAAGTTGGTGAATTAATCACAGAGGTTCCCGACACCCTTCACGGCTTTCAGGAGGAATGGCTATGGGTTGGGGAAGATTGGCAGTGTATCGATTTTTTCTTTGATCTGTTGTCCAATGGGATGACCATCCCAACGGCTATTAAATTGGCTTATCATAAGTTTTGTTTGTTTTCTTTGTTTGTCCAAAGTTATTGATTATCCTTTTTTGTTTGCGCTAACAGGTAGACGTTTTTAACCTTTGTAGCCAAACCACAAGGAAGCAAAGAACCACGGTTTGAGGGTGAGCTGTATAACCGCATTGATAAACTCTTCGACCTTTCTGCAAACAAGTGAAGGTATCAACGACTAGTGAAGGTTTCTCGGTGGGAACTTACTGGTTTATCGCTAGGAGTGCTTGATTCCTCATTTCAACCAGGTATAGATGTTTCATTTTTCTTCCACTTTTTGCTTTGATCAACATTGTAATAACTCAAGACTCTTTGTTGCACAGTTTATTATCCGCTGCTCGGTTATTTTGGCTTTCGGGACCCTGTAGAGGTGGAAGAATTTCAGAGACACAATCCCAATTTTGATTTGAAAAATAAAGTCGGCAAGGGTAAAAATTTGAGATCAACCGAGATGACAGGACGCATGAATCTGCTCAAGGCGTGGAAGAAGAATCTAGCCAGTTCTCAGAGTTCTGCTGGCGAACCATCAACGGTTGGAAACGAAACGATTCTGGCCATCATAAGCAATGTGGTCGTGGAGAGTCAACTGATAACTATTGCAAATATTATCGAAGAACCTGTGCAGCAGGCGACATTGGACATGATACCGGTGAATGAGCAGATTACCGAGATCGAGGTCTCGTAAGATGTGCCTGAAGAACCTGCTACAAGACTGGTGGGCCATCGTAAGAGACAAGGTGCGTCTCAAGAGGGAGAGCAGGCTAAAAGGAAACAAGATGTCGGCTCGGGCAAAGACAAGGAAGAAGAGCCAGAGATAATCTTGAGGCCTTCATTTCTCAAAGTAAACGAAAAGAAAGCTGCCGACTTAAAGCTGCCAAAGACATATATGAGTCGTGGTTTACTATGTTCCAAACGGTCAATGAGCCAAAGCTGGCAAATCATCATCTGTTTCCGAAGGAGGCAGTGGAGGCTGCAAAGGTTCCTCTGATGTCGTGTGACCCAAAAACCCATGTCAGGGTCTCGTCTTTGCCCCGCGACAAAAAGTTCAGCTATGCCAAGGCTTGTTTAGGATGGGCACTTGTTAGCTTTATGGTAGCGGAGGAGAGTTAGTTGAGTAACGCTTCGGAGCTCAAGGAGAAGGAGAATGAGCTCAGCTTGAAGGATGGAGCAGTGGCCTCGTTGCAAGAGGGGAAGTCTCAGTTTGCAACCTCGACTTCGGAGAAGGATGCGCAGTTGAAGGCAGCACAGGTTGAAGTGAATGCACTAAAAACCGAGAGGGAGAACTTGTTGTTGGCTCACGATATCACCTCGATTCAGTTGTCCAAAGTTAAGGAAAAAGTAAAGGAGTAGGAGGAACAGCTCCAAACACTGAGGCTAGAACTTCATGCGACTTGAAAAGATCGTTCCGAGAAGGACGCCAAATTGATCCGCAGCCGAGAAGATCATCAAATGGAGGTGGCTAATCTTCGCGAGGAGATTATCGCTGTGGCTGAAGCCAAGTTCCAGGATGGCCTTGAAGCCGACAAAAATACTGAGAGAAAATCTGAAGACAATCTGGATAATGAGGTCGTGATAACGTAGAAAGATTTAGAGCTCAACGTTGCCTTAACTTTGCGTTGGGTGATCGACCGAGTTCATGCCAGGATTTACACTCTTGATGAGTTGCGGATCTTTTTAGTTGAGAAATTGGAGAAGTATTGTCTTGATTCCAAGATCAAGAGCGCACAGATCCCGCTGATGAAGACGAGCGAGAGTTTGTTGACATGATGCTCAAGCGGAGAGAGAGTCGGATGCTTGAGTTGGATATTTCTCCCCTGTCGGAGGAGCGGAGAGCCGCCATTTGCCGAGCCTTTTTCAACATGGTTTTGGAGGTTGAGAAGGAGAAAAAGTCGAAGTTGGTTGATATTTGCGTCGATCTCGTTGCTGAGGCTTTTGTTGAACAGGAGCTCGAAAATCTATCCTCAGATGACCTCATTGATGCGATTATTAACTTAACCTTGCTGAAGGTGGCCGAAGACGATGCCAAGAAAAAAGGATGGGTGGTTGGATATGTTCCACCTGGCGAAGATGAAGTGCTTCACGAAAGTGACGACGTGGTCTTAATAACTAAGGGCAACGTTCTTTCGGCAGTTGAAAGAAAAGAGAATGAGGCTTTCCAACGACTAGGAGAAATCCTATTAAAGCACTTGGAGGATGAGGACAGAGCTAAAGACGAGACTGAAAGGCCTTCAACGTCGTTTGTAGGAGAGGCTTCGTCTTCGGGAGTAAACAAAGAGAGTTCGGAGAAGACTCTTTGATTGATGATCTTCAGGGCTTGGAAGCATCTGCCTTTGTTGCTTCAACTAATTCAAACCAACTTCGGGGTTTGAAAGAGTTTATCTTTAGCAACGAGGACTTATTTTTTGAGAGTCCGGTGGTCGAACAATTTATAGAGATTCGACACATATTTTTTATTGAAAACAAAAGCAGCTTTGTACAAGTGTCTTCAAAAGAACTTCTTTGTACATTACTTCTTCAAAATAGCGAGTTTATAAGACTTGTCTTACTAGAAATATTTCTTGAGGAATGTTGCATTCCAAGGGTATTGGAGAGGGGTACCATGCGAGTTTTCGAGTCGATAGGTGTCACTGGAAATCACATGATTTATTTTGAAGGGTCCTTCCCACTACGGTTGCAACGGGCCGAGGTTGGCCCCAGTGTCTCTTTTCCAAACGAGGTCTCTTGGAGATGGGTACCATGCGAGTCTTCGAGTTGATAGGTGTCATTGGAAATCACACGATTTATTTTGAAGGGTCCTTCCCACTTCGGTTGCAATGGACCGAGGTTGGCCCCAGTGACTCTTTTCCAAACGAGGTCTCCTACAACAAAAAGTCGTGGCTTAAATTTTTCATGAATGTATTTCTCACTTTGTCGTTTGTATGCAGCATTCTTAACTTCGGCCCTCGTACGCAGCTCTTCGATCAAGTCAAGGTTGGCTTTTAAATTATCTGAGTTTTCTTCCTTGGAGAAATGTGTGACTCGATAAGTCAGGGATTCAATTTCAACAGGAACCATGGCTTCGGTCCCATAAGCCAACAAGAATGGAGTTTCATCAGTTGAATTTCGAGGTGTCGTACAATAAGCACATAAGACGTGAGGGAGTTCTTCAGGCCAAGATCCTTTCGTGGACTCAAGTCCAGTTTTCGTCCATTTTTAATGATTTTGTTCACGTCTTGGACTTGTCCATTGGCTAGTGGATGATATGGTGATGAGAAAAAAGTGTTTGATGTTGTGTTCTTCACAAAAAATTTCGAATCTCTTCCCTTCAAATTGCCGGTCGTTAACAGTTATGATAGAATTTGACACCCCAAACCGACAAATGATGGATTTCTAGAGAAAGTTGATCATTTTCTGTTTAGTAATGGTTGCTAGAGGCTCAGCTTCTACCCATTTGGTGAAATAGTCAATGGCTAGTACCGCGAATCTAACACCCCCTCTTGCCGTCGGGAGAGGACCGATGAGATCAATCCCCCATTTCGCAAATGGCCATGGACTGTAAACCGACTTCAGGAGCTCCGGGTGTTGATTAACGTTGGGAGCGAATATTTTGTACTTATGACATTTTCGCACCCATTCAGCAGCGTCTTGCTTGAGAGTTGGCCAATAATTGTTAGAGGTATGCTGTAAAAGCAATGTTTTGCCGATTCTATCAATTCCATTTTTAATCTGGCAATCATGTTTCGGTCAAAGTACATATGTTTGCAGTTTATTTATTTATGCAATACATACTCCATGTCTTATATTGAGGTAGTGTGGTTCGAAGAGTTTCGAACAGAAAGATCACCTAACGGTTCTTTATAAGACTAAACTATTCGTTCACAGTCTAGACTGGCAGTGAGACCCCGCTTGGAAAAAGACTGTAGTGTATTCTCGATTCAATTGGTCTTTTACTGAAGGATTACACTAGCACTTATGTTAAGTGTTGAACAGGACCGCGAAAGGCAAAGGTTATGAGACTTACTGACCGTTGTTGTAACCTCGTCCTTCAGTGATTGATGCGTTCTCTTAAGTTGTAAGATAATATAAATTAGGCATATATTTTTATTTCTTATTTATTTGATTTACCAAGTGATTCCTATGCTGTTAGGATGACATACGAGGTATTTTGTTAAGTAAGAATAATTATATGATGTGCTATTATAGATTATTTACAGTCACTATGTTCCAGTGCGCTGGATTGATGACGTCCCCGAAATGAGCTCAGAAAGGAACATTATGTTAAACCCTGCAGGTAGACGATTGTCTGACATAATGGTTAAAGGCTGAGTGGTACTAATTTCGGAAATGAATAAGAAGTTGATTAATTATTTTGTCAGTAATTTAATTAATCAACGAACGTTATATCTTAAACATAGGGTGGTAAATCGATCAATCAGATTAATATTATTTAATCATGGAGGCTCGATTTTATTGGTAAAATAGTGGCTAAATGGGGAGAGCAATAATATTACTCTAGTGGGATGTTTTATTATTTAATTCCATTAAATATGAATTAATTTTATACCATATTAATTAATTAATTAGGAGAATAAAATTCCTACTAGAATCTTCTCTTGGGATTAGGAGACTTGGGAGTCTTCTAGAAGATGAAGATTAGTAGAAAATATATTTCCTACATTATATTATTAATTGGAGTAAAATTAGGTATCCTAAATTAAGAATTAATTTTATTCCATGGTTATTAATTTAATTAGGAAATATATTTCTACAAGGATCTTTTCTATTGTTAGGAGACTTATGAGTCTTCTAGAAGGAGAGGATTAGTAGGAGATTTCCTTCCTACATTAAATTAGTATTGGAGTAGAATTAGGATTACTAGGCCTAATGGAATAAGCCCATATTTAGCACCTCCTTAAGGTCCCTAATGGAGCCTATAAATACACCATGTCCCAACCTCTCCTACAATGTTGTCTTGGCTGATTTTCTCTACTACATACACGAGAGAATTACATCGTTCGACAGTTAGGGAGATTCGATTAAACGCTCCACCAAGTTTAATCGAAGTAGGTGTTTAGGTAATCCATTAGAAGGCTTTTTGGTACAATTAATTGAGCTTTCTAAAAGACATAAATTCCAGTCATCTTCATCACATCATCACCGCCACCCATCGCCGCCGTGATCCGCCGCCGGAAAATCACATCGCTACCGGAAGGTCCGCTGCGCATGCCCGAGCACTGCCGCACCACATCGCGAGCGATGCCCCACGTCCCAGCTACGCCCAGCGACGCTTGACCATCGCGGATGACGCCTGCTTGCACGTTGCCACCGATTGCGAGATTCCAGCGACGCCCGCTCGCACGTTCATTCGCCATCGCTGCCAGTCGACACCCGCGCAAGGTCCCAGCGCCCGTCCGTCACGCGCGCACCTTTCCTTGCACGTCCAGGAGTCGCGCACCACATGCCCGCGTGATCTGCGTTCCCAGCGCACATCCGTCCAGCGCCCGACGCGCCCTGCCAGCAACACGCACGTCACGCCAGCGACCCGACACACACACGCTCGCTTCCAGTGCCAGTCCGTTACTGCACGCGCATAGGCACGACGCCCGCGTACCCGTTGGCTGTCCGCGCCCGACACGACGCCCGCTGCACCCGACGACCGAGACCCACGCACCGTTCGACCATGATCCGTTTGACGTGTCTATTAGAATCGACTAAAGGCCAAACCTATCCGCCCATTAGGTTGTGGTGTTCAGACGAACTTCTTGTAACGGTACTCTACATCGTCTCTGAGTCGGCAAAAAATTTTAAGAGGTAAACGTCCATATCCTAACTATAGATTCC
>CACSLK010024344.1:1309918-1323389 GCA_902706635.1 Striga hermonthica
AAAAAAACAGAGACAGAAACTGTGAACATAAAAGCAAATACCAGGTTCGATATCCCGGTCGGGTATTTGGCTTCCCTGACGAATTCATTATTAACGAGCTTGCTCACTTCTTCTTCCAAGGCTTTTTTGGCGATCAGGCCCAAATTTCCAACGTTTATGTATGACATGTTTACCGTTTTGTCAAGATTGAGTCGATGGCAAGCTTTCTGCGGATCAATCACTTTCATTTCTCCATGTTTCCACGCGAAAACTTCAGGGTCCGATTGAAGGAATTAGATTAACTGAGTACGTACCGGCTCTTGAAAATTGCCCCGATATGGAGTGGTTTTTCATGAACTAACCCATCTAGAAAGATAACCTCGACATCTTCAGCAAGTTCTGCCCGAATATATTGACTTTTTTCTTTAAAGTGTAACCTTGGGTCCATATCATCTTGGGTTTGGACGATCTCTTTACCGAGACGTTGTCCTCGATTTTCAACTTGTTCGTCATCAAATGACTCCGACGTCATGAGGACGTCGGTGACTGATATTGGGAGAACGTCGGTATCGGGCAAAAGGGAACCGATCACGTCGGTAACTGTCGATGTGGAATCCGAAGCATCCAGCTGATTATGATCGCCACATTGTTTGGGTTCAATCATGTGAGCATCGCGTGAAGCCAAGGTGAGAGCTAAGCTACGCGCTTCTCGTTCATCTCCGTAATGGGTTCCTTCTCCCTCAACCGTAGGGAACTTCAATGCATAATGAAAGATTGAAATGGCAGCCCGGAGTTTATAGAGAGCAGTGCGACCCACAATAACATTGTATTCATTCTGGATATTCATGACTTTCTAAGTCTTTATGATGATTTTTTATTTCGGTCCAAAACCTCCTAACCGAATAGGGAGTTGAATCGTACCGATAGGACAGAAGATGCTTCCGTTGAAACCTTGGATTTGATCATTACTGGGTCGGATGTCAGCCAGATTCAACCCTATTTTCTTAAAGGTACGCACCATGAGAATGCTTGAATAGGCACTGGTGTCAACCATGATTCGATGAATAGGAATTTCTCTGATCGGGGCGGTGATGATAAGAGCATCTGAATGTGGATGAGTGAACAAGTTAGCGTATTCTATGTTGAAAGTTATGTGACAATTCCGATTGTTGATGGTATCCCTAAGATCAACATTTAGTGCCTGTTTCCCAGCATTTTTGAGCTTCTCGGGCATAAGCTTTGGCTCAGCGTCGGGAAATGCCAAGTTGTTTGGTATTGGTATTCACCCGAGGTAAAGGGTCATAGCGACAAGACCTCGGTGAAGTACCTATTCTAGCTTTCTTGCTTTCGGCATTTGAGGCTCCGGTAATCTTAGAGAAAGCGAAGACCTCCTTATCGATTGTCCGGACCCTTTTTATTTTAGCACCTCCATCATCATTATCTTCCTCGTTCGAGGTGTCGATGGATCTTCTTTTTCAACGTATGTTAGGATTCCAAAATTTCTGGAGTTGAGGTTTTCCGACTAACTGAAGAAGACCCGATAGCAAATCGATACACTCGTCGGTGTTGTGTCCCGGAGACTTATGATATGCACAATAGCGAGTTTTATCAAGTTTTTCTTCAGGGGTTCTGACAGGCTTCGTGTCGGGAATGATTCCTTTCCCAAAGACAGTTGCCGCCCCTGCTGAGTAAGCGGTTTGATAACCCATCCTTACATTTTTAGCGTATTGATCTCTTGCAACCCTAGAATCTGAGGTATTAGCATTTCCTTTTGAATAATTTCAGAATTGTGCTTTTCCTAAGTTCTTTTTATTCTTCTTCTTGACTTCAGACTCCACCTTGTCTTCATTGAGTAAGAAATCAAAGTTGGGAACCGACATCGACTCCTCGGCAATAATGAACTTTTGGGCACGTACGAGAAACTCCTGAAAGGTGCTCAGTTTGTTTTGGCAAAGAGTCCACCGAAATACATAATTCGGCCTTAGTCCAGCTATCACGGTGACCAATAAGGTCTCGAGGTGGCATGGCTCCATTTTCTGGATACGCTCGTTAAATCGAGAAACATAATCTTTGACACTCTCACTATCGCTCTGCACAATATTGGTGATTAACTCCTTCGGGATGAGACAAACTTGAGCACCGATGAAATGCGACCGAAAAGCTATCCTTAATTGTTGCCACTTCCCTACTGAATGAGGTGGCAAGGTGTAGTACCACTTTTGAGCTCGTGGCCCCAATGTAAGTGAGAACATGCGACATCGTAAAGCGTCGGACGCACCATGTAAGTCCATCCAAGAAGTATAATGTCCAAAGTGAGCATCGAGATCTGAGGTCCCATCGTACATACCGATCTGTGGGATCTTTATTTTGGCAGGAAGTACCTCCGCTGTAAGTTCGGGTGCCAAAGGGAAATCGGCTTCAATAATTACATTACCAGAGGTTGAAATATGCCATGGAGACACTTCCTGTGATTTTTGTCTAGTTTCCAATTCAGCTAATCTTTTTCAGAGAGCTTCTAGTTCTTCTGAACTCTGTCGTGACATTTGATTTCTTTCTATTTGACGACGTAAATCTTCACGATCTCTCAGCAAAGGAGACGAAGGCCTTGGAAGTATAGGAGTTCTATGATGATGGGCGGAGTGACATTCAGCTGTCATCAGTTGATTTCGTGCCATACCAGCGTCAGGATTATTAGGTAGTGGATTTGCGGTTGGTCGAATTAATTCTTCATGATGTTGGACGTGTGACGCGGCTGCGAAGTAGCGTGTGACGCTATTGCTCTGGTTTCTCGCAAGGGAGTTCGGCTGCGCCACCGTGGTTATCGGCAAAGGAGTTTGCAAATGAGCAGTAGCCGTCGTACCGAGAAACACTCGCGCCATAAGTGATGTTAGACCTTGTATGATGTCCGGGTTTTGAAAGAAGTTTGTGATATCCGTTGCGGTAGGTGCTTGCGTTATATGCCCAGCAGAATGATTTGTGTTATGACTGTGTCCAGCATGTGAAGTACGATCTCTCCCGGATTGAGACATTATGACGAGTAACACAACTTTTAACAATCGAGTTTGCGCAAGTGTTGGCTATGAAAGCGAAGATTAACATCAAACAATTATGACGCCCTTCCTCTAGCGCGAAACTGTTGTTATATGCAAGTTCTCCCTTGATTTACCTTCTTCCAACCATAGGTCAGGTACATGGATCCAACTTTAGAAGCGAAGCGAAGTGATTTATAGATCAAATTATGGCGTAAAGATACATAACATGATGCATATAATAGAGTAGACGTCGATTTCGTGTATCGGCGACGTTGGATTGTATATATGTTTCTTGATGATTCTTTTAATGTTCAATACAAGACTTTTCTTAGTCCAAGATCAGGTCCCTTTTTCAAGGGTCAAATCCGCTATTTATAGAATGGTGACCCTCCATTCGAGGTAGATGTGATCGCATTTAATGTGAAGATGAATGTCAAAGGCGGTTGTCTGCCACCTGGACTACAGTCATGATTAAAAGTTGAGCTGTCACCGCCTCTGGACGTTGGTAGATGTTCCTTTTGTAGACGTCGGTTGGGGGAATCTTGACCGACAAAAGACATCGGTTATGTGAGCAACGGCGAGGTACTTTTCGGTTGTTCGCCAGTGATCATTTTTCGTTTATTATGCTCTATCCGACGTGGCTATACTTAGGGCCTTCGAGCTCGCGTAAATTTGCGTTAACAACCCTTGGTAATTTAGTTTACCGGAAACCATGTCAACAGTATAGATCAAAATTTTCAATTTCAAGGTTCATACCAACCTAATTCAGTCCAACATAAGTCATATAGGTCACATAAACATTCATAATCTATGAGATAATATCTATTTTTGAAAACAAAACAAAATTTTATAAAAATCCAGCATGCACGGTGAATTAAAAATAGACACAATGTTTAGCATATAAGTCATATAAACGGGTTTATTGCACCAAATCCCCCTGTATTATACTAAATCTGCGCGTTTTCCCCCTGTATTTTAAAAATTGCGTCATACCCCCTTGTATTTAAGGTTTGCATGCGCGAAACTCTCTAAACCGTCTAAGATGACGACAATGGAGTGCACGCGCGTGTTGTGCGACTTTTTCTTCATTTTTTCACCCTAAAGTGACTGAAATTACTGTTTTACCCCTGAAAAATACTGAAAAAGATTTTGCTTATCCCAGGGTTCGATCTCAGGCCAAAAACTCTACACACAAGGCACCAAACCACCTTGCTACCATCATTGTACGGTATATATTTGACACATACTTATCTAAAAGAACACAAAGAGAACAAAACTTTATCAAACAAAAAATAAAATAAAATAATTACAAAATAGATTAACTATAAGAAAATATAATTAAAATAAAACAAAATAAATATTAAACTGAATAATCTTAAATGTGTAATTTGAAAATAATAAAATAATTTTATTATTTAATATTGAAACAAAATGAGACTTTCATTAAAAAATAAAAATTTATAAATATAAAATAAATTTAATATAAAAATTAAAATATGTTTTCTTGAATTGAAGTAATATAATATATATATAATAAAATTCTTTACAATAAAATAAATGATACTTTATTTATTATATATTATTAAAGTAGTAACTTTATAAATAAAACAAATTTAATTCAATAGCTATATATTATTTGTATTTATGACTTTTATTTAGTTTTTATATTACTTATCTTCTTAAGAAAATAGAGAAATATATAAATTTAATTTTTCTGTAAAATTCGTATTTTTAAATTTCTAATAAATAATTTAATTTTATTATTCTTATTTTATGTTCTATTAAATAAAAATGCTAAAATTAGAATTCGTTATAATTATTTATAATGAGTTATTAAAAATAAGAATAAAATGAGTTATTTAATTCGTATTTTTAAATTAATGAGTTATAAATTAGAATCCGTTGTAATTATTTATAATGAGTATTTAAAAATAAAAATAAAATGAGTTATTTAATTCATATTTTATAATGAGTTATTAAAAATAAGAATAAAATGAGTTATAAATTAATGAGTTATTTAAAATTCGTATTTTTAAATTTATAATAAATAATTTAATTATATTATTCTTATTTTATGAACTATTAAATAAAAAATGCTAAAATTAGAATCCGTTATAATTATTTATAATGTGTCATTTTTTAGTTAAGAATAATAGAATTTTTTATTTATATTCTACAATTTAAAATATATTTATTCAGTTAATATTTTAGTACATGATTTTAATTATAAATAAATAATTTTAATTTTTATATTTTATTTAGTACAATTTATTTTAATTTTATTTCATTGTCTTAAGTTAAACAAAATAAATATAGTTGTTAACTATGAAATAAAAAGAATAATGCAACAAAATTATATGGAGTAATAAATAATAAAATATAAATGTATATAAAAGTATTTAAAACAAATACAATAAATATTATTATTTTAACTGTAATTTTTTAGATTTATTTATATTTTATTTTAATTATTTTCTTTTGTTTAATATAATAAGTTGTTTAAATTATTTTTTTTATATAATTTAAATTTTTTGTATTCTAATTTATCTTAAGTTTTTTATGTCTCAATAATTTAATTTAATATAATTTACATTATCTTTCTAATTTAATTTAATTTATCCGTATGCAATGTTAATATATAATTAACGTTAACACATTTAACACATAAGCATGCGTGGTACAATGGTTGTATGCATGCTCCTCCCTCAAGGAGGTCCTAGGTTCAAATTCTAGAGACGGCAACATTTTTTTATTCAAATTCTCGCGATATATTCATTTTCTCGCGATATACTGAATATATCATGATAAATTCAATTTATCAGAAATATATATATAATATTTGGAGGGCATAACGGAAATTTTACAAAAATATTAACGCCGTTAACAGGAAAACAGTAAAAGGAGAGCGTGTGCATGCAAAACTTAAATACAAGGGGGTATGACACAATTTTTAAAATACAGGGGAAAAACGCACAGATTTAGTATAATACAGGGGGGTTTGGTGCAATAAACCCTCATATAAACATAATTCCATTATCATATAAATCCTAATCCATGCACTTACAACTTTCATTTAGCTCACAGAAGCATACAAGGTCATTCAAATAGTGAAATAGAAGCTAACTTCTGAAACTAAGATGCTGCCTGAAAACTGATTCTAGCTCATCCGTTGTTTTACTAAAACGAGTACAACTCACTTCTCAGTTCCTATTTTCAACTGATTCTAGAGTATTTTGAAAGCTAACAGTTAGTACTACAACTTTCATGAAGATCATAGTTGGAAATAAATTCGTTTAACGTGTGATAAACAGATAGACATTTAGATTATGATTTCTGCCAGAAAACAGAAAACAACTTATACACGAACTCAGTACTCCATGCATATCTCGAGCTATGATCATGATAAAAATATGATTCAAGTACCAACAGAAAGATAAAGAACAATACCATAACTTTCATAAAGAACACTATAGCAAATAAGGTCATTTGATCATATATTGTTCAACAACCATTTAAATCAAGGTCGCAGTTCAAAGCAGAAAATAATCAACTTACAGATTCTCAGTAACTTGAAGATATTATAAGCTACGGGAATCCAAATAACATGATTTAAAAACCTGTGGAAATCTAACACAATAATCTAAAACTTTTATGTTGAACACCTTCATATTTGAGCACGATTGATACCCTTAAAAAGACCATACATTAATTATATGTTCTCAGTCACGATTTCATAAAACTGGGTGCACAACAATTTTGTAAAAATCATAACAAATTCTTTATAAATCCTTTGTCGAAGATTCCAAAAGGCACAGAAAGATAACAAAATATAATTTATTTCATTGGAAGCTCATCTTGAAGAAACGAGTTCTTAAAGGTCAAAACAGAGGCACAAATAGAGGCTCGAAACAAGGATTTTTCATGCAATTCATAGAGAAACTTCATTAATTAAATCCCTATTCATAAACCACTTAATTAAAAACCCTATAACATGATTTCTAGCATATCATAACATAAACCTCAACAGGAATTTCCAGCTTTTAAACAAATCACATAAACATGCTTGAACATAAATATATCACATAATCCTTATCTCATACTCAACTAATCGTGCTTCAAATTAACATGTTCAACATCAATCCAAAACACAAAGAATAACATGCCTCATTAACTCCTTAATTTCGGCCACCTAAGCATGCTTCTAAACTGAAACTTAGGCATTAAAATTCAACATGAAATAACACCTTCATAGCAGCCCCTTAACAGCCTACACAAGCAAGGCAAATATAACATCACGTTGCAGTTCCTCATTTAAATTATCTCAAAGCCCAAACAAGATTATAACACTAAACTTAATGCATGATTTCAAACTGAAATTTAACACTTCAAACACAACATTTTAACACACATGCATAAATGATCAGTCAAATAGTGCGATAACAGTATACATACCTACTCACATTTAAACCTTTTATCCTCATCACGAGGGGGCCTCTCTCGGATTGATAAATGGAGGATAAATTTTTTGCCTACTTCAAGATTGAAGTGTCGTCTCGCAGTCATGGCATAGGATACACATGTGGTGTCGGATCAGTCCAGTCGTCCCATGCACGATGTTGTAGCTTTTCACCCAATCATCAGTCTTCATGACCTCTGATTGATTTTATGCACTAGGGTTGATAACCATATCTTTCTCGAGGCTTAGCCATCCTCGAGAGTCGCGATAATGATTTGCACTAGAATTTTCGCCACTACTATATAGTTGAACAATAACGCGAATATGACACTTAGACTTCACTCCCAGTTTTTCATTGACTGGGTCGTATGTTTATAGACTTTCGAATAACCCACACACCTGGGACTTCTTCGGTCGTCTGCTCCCTTCATTTAAGCCTTCTCTTTCAATATGGCTTGCTAATGATCCTTACTCGAAGACACCGAACATAATCTTATAGCGAGAAAAAGCTATGGACAGAACTTAACTTGATATCAACATACCAACAACTCGCAATAAGAAACCTCTAAAGTCAAAATTTAACGCTATAATACTAGAGTTCAACATTAACCTAAGGAGGATATTTTTTCCTAAGCCCCA
Source organism: Striga hermonthica (assembly GCA_902706635.1). Taxonomy (NCBI): domain Eukaryota; kingdom Viridiplantae; phylum Streptophyta; class Magnoliopsida; order Lamiales; family Orobanchaceae; genus Striga; species Striga hermonthica. The sequence goes on from CACSLK010024344.1 coordinate 1,318,025, forward strand.
AAACAACATAATACAACGAATGACATCACAAGTAGTTCCATTGCTACTTGTGTAATACGTACAATTTACATCATAAGTAATTTCATTGTTACGTATGCAAAAAATACCTTGAGCAGCGCGGCATGACGAAGACGAGTGGTCGCACATAAGGTCACAATAACATTAATCACATAATCACATAAACATATAATTCACACTTAGAGCAGTCTACAAAAACTTAGACCTCGCTCCGATACCAAAACTGTAACGCCCCACCTTGATTTTACAGAAATTCCGGACTTTCAAAAATATCAAGACAATATTTTCGAAATTCCTTTTTGAAATCAACTTTTATCATAGGCATTACTCATCATTATATAGATCAAGTCATGTCTGATTTCACGGGGATTCATTACCCAGTTTTTCACATGGATTTCATTATCTGGTAACAAACATTTCACATGAGTATCAGCTTACCACAATAGTATGAATAATCGGTTCTAACATGATATTCAAGTAGCACATAAACAAGAATATCCAAATCCAACATGTTTCAAAATAGAAACGAATCCAACTTAAGTTTTCAAAATAATTCATAACCCAACATTTTCAAAACACAAGTTTGAAGGCATTTCTAACATGTCTAAAAACCAACATAAAGTTCATAAGGACCATATAACATGATTATTAATCAAAGCGGAAGCAAATACCATAAACACCTGACCATCCCACTCGTCTCTTACTCGTCACGCTCGTAACTTGTTTAACCTGGGGAAGAAATGTGGGGATGAGCACAATATAGAACCTGTGGCGCTCACCGTTAAGCACGTAAATAACAATATATATAATGTAAAGAGGGTATGGTCGCAGCATAAACATAAATCAATCAATTTTGTCACATCTCCAAATAACACACCATTTCATATTACTCTTGTGTACGTCTAACATTAGCTACTGCTGGTCTTTTGGAAGGCATCTTCATGTGACTAACATCGTCATCCAACAGTAGGAGTACATGTCGAAGACACGCCATGTGTCTTACACCGACATACTTGTCGAAGGCACGCCATGTGTCTTACATCGACATACATATCGAAGGCATCATCATGTGACTTACAACGATATGGCCCGCCGTGGGTCTTAGGGAGACTTCCTCACAAGGGCACCGTATTACATTTACAGGGACAACCGTACCGACAGCCGTAACACTCACATAGATAGGATACATGGTTCACATGCATACATTGATCATACCAACCCAACAAAACATAAACAATTTACGACATAGAAATTTGGAATAACCACCTGGATAGAAGCAAAAGATTGCACGATAATCACGTGTAGGTAGAGAGCTAGGCTTGTTAAACACCTACAATAATTATGATAGTCCTATCAAAAACTATCCCCAACACTTGGAAACACATACAATAACATTCACTTAGCCGAAACCGTATCGACAGGGATTCGTGGAAATCCCTAAAGGAGTTTGGAACCTATCGCTTAACTGCCTGACTCGATAAACAATTAAGCCTACTTAGAACACATATATCAACATAAACATAGTGACAGGTCAATAAGAAGTCAAACGGGTCAGAAAATATTCAAAACGAGTCTCGGTTAGGTGCTGTTGGGGCTGCCAGGTGCTGGAAAATGAGTTAGAAAAAGTATCTACTGGATCTTTTAAAATGCACTCGTACGTTTGCAATGAAATTTTACCACAATAAAATAGACTCGGAAATACGCATATTCACCAAACATCAACCCCTAGAAATTATTTTAACCCAGTCAAATAATTTTTGCAAAATTACAGTCATAGACTGAAACCCCTAGTTCTCCAAGCAAACCTTCGAGTTTTTACATGAAATTTGGACACAACCATCATGATAGCAGAACAACATATTCCACAAAATTTTACATCAAAATTCATCAGACTCGATTTTATATTGAATTTACATGATTCTGACCAGAACTTAGATTCAACAAAACACATAGCTACATGCCGAGTTTTAATCTGAAAAATTTACAACATAAACCCAACAGTAGAGGTCTAAAATATCAAAAATTCACATCAAAATTACTAGAACTCAATTTATCATGATTCTTATAAAATCCAGCAGCACGATAAACTTTAAAAATTCATATCTCATTGAATAAGCATCAAAATGACCTGAGGCTTTCACTTACATGTCAAGGACACATCAAAGCACTCAAATGTCCTTCGGTTTTGCCCTTAAATCGAAGAGACGAACGTATAGACGACATAAATTCTTATCACGTGATATCCCAACTCATATCATATCACCAAATTAGCATTTTAATCACACATATACATCAATAACATGGTGTTTTAGCCATTGAACATAATTTAGCAAGACTTCAACACAATCAACATGATTCTCTTCACATAACACATACATATTAACCCTAACATGCAATGTAAACCAATGATCTCAACACTATACATATAGACACATAAAATAAAGAGGGTTGCAAGCCTTGGTGTACCGTTCTCATGAAAGATGCAAGAGTAGGACGAGAGAAGGCCAAGACTGTAATGCTCCACTTTTATTTGACGAAAGTCAAGGATTTTTCAAAAAGTCAACTTAAATTTTTATACAATCTTTTCATAAATCGGTGGCACTACTGCTACATAACTTAAATCACATAAATAACGTAAATAATAAATCCAATGTTTTTATAAATTCCCAGTTCATCCAAATTATTCATAAGGAAACATCTCCCAATTCAAAGTTCTCCAAATCCCAAAGTCATAAATGCATAAATATAACCAATGTTCATAAATAACGACTATATTCCAAGTTTCATAAATGTAAGCGGAAGCTACTATATTAGGTCAGGTCAATGACCGACCACCACTCGTCTTTGCCTCATCATCCGACACCCGCTTAACCTGCATCCATGAAGAGCAGGTGGGAGTGAGCACGGTGAACTATAGTGCTCACTACTATGCACATGAATAATAATAATATACGAGAAGTTCAATGGCATGGTCGCAGTATGAACATAATCAATAAACATTCCATCTCCTAACCAAAGTAATTCTCATGTGCACACCTATAACAATAGACTGCTGCTCGTATGTCTTTCGGCGAACATAAATGGGGTGCCCAAACAGCAGGAGGCTCAACCGTCACAGCACGCACCTAGTGCTGAAAAAGGATATCCTTCACCGGCCAGGGCACATTGCCAAGGTCTTACAGATGACGTGGTCCTTAGCAAAGGACAAACATGGAGATTACCCTGGTGGGGTACTTTCTATAGCTACGGGGATAACCGTTCGACGGCCGGTACAGCTCACATCAAAGATTACATGCTCACATGAATACATTGATCATATCCACATAAATAAAGCAATTATCATTCAAGACATAGACAATTTTGAATAAACCACCTGGATATCGAGGTATAAAAGCACACAAATAAATCGGTAGGTCGGTGAGGCTCAATTTCTCAAACACCTACATTTAAGCGAGATAATAATCAATAATTTATCTTACTACTAGTAATATCATAGAAAAATCATACTTAGTCGAAAATCGACGATTAAGGGATTTTACAGGATTTTTCGTAGACTTGTAACTCTCTCATTTTAGAAAAATAGGACTCGGAGAACAAAATGGAGTCTCGAGACTTAAAATAATTTTCCCAAATTTTTTTATATTTTGAAAATATTTTAAAACTGAAATTGATATGAAAAAGGGCTTCCGAAACTCAAAATGGATTGAATAATCAAACTGGGCCACGCTGGAATAAAGAAAAAATGTTGCGGAGAAATGGACCTATTCGCATTTGGGCCTGGAATTCGCGTAAAACTTGGCCGCATTTGAACAAGAAATGGGCCTGTACAAGGCTGCTGCAATTGCGCGGGCCGAGAGAGGGTTGGGATGCGGCTCGCGGGCCAGGTTGCTGAGGGAGATATCGGGTCGCACGCCAGGCCAAGTGCGGGCTGAACAGCCCGCGCGCCAGGTAGGGAGAATAAAAATGAAATGCGGGCACCAAGGATCGAACACGGAATCTCTCACAGAGAACTGGGCACATAAACCGCTGGAGTACACACGCTACTTGAAATTTGAATTGAAAACTTCAACAAATGAATATAAAGAAAGCCTGTGACTGAAATTAAAAGTACAGAGCTGTGAAATTGCGAGCAGACTGACAGAAACTTCAAACAGAGACTCATACAAGGACACAGTCTGAACAACATTCGACCATATTCGACGGCTTCATATTCAACGGCAACTGGGATCGAGACTTACAAAAATAATACATTTTTGGAGTCTCAAATATATTTTGAAACCGAGTTTAAAAAAAGTTTGATCGACAAAACTAATGCAAAACAAATGACGGGGATACGAACGATCCAAACAACTAGACGACGGCTCGAAACGACAAAACGAGACACCGAAATCACACGAATTCATCACAGTGGCAACAAGACTCAATTAATACGATAAACGAGAGTTCCGATAATCCACGTAAATTCACGAACATACGAAACAATAACGAACACACGAATCGATAAAAATCCGATTTCAAACAAGGTTTCGGTAGCACGTACGATATACTTATCTATCATGCGATATATGAAAATGACCATAATAACGAGAGGATTCGAATAAGTTACCCGACTTCTGGAAACTACGAGTTATCAAACAGGAAACGGGCCCGACATCGGGTCGGAAGAACGGCTTGACAGGACCTGAACTCCTCGAAAGCTTAGAATTGAAAGTGGTTGCTCCTGCTCGCAAACAGAGAACAATGCTGACCTCGACGATGATCGTTGACTGATGACGGACGAACGAACGGCGACGAGCAAGACGGAGAGTTGCAGGTCACCGGAATCAATGGTCGTTGAGTGCTGCTGCTCGGAACCCAGGGAGAACGTGGGTTGTCTGCTCGCGACACGAGTCACGACTGAGGGCTTCCTGCTCGGAGAACAACTGGTCGCCGGAAACGATGGCGATGGTGACTGAATTTTCAGGCGGCGAACTTTATTTTTTTTACGGGAAGTTGCTGCGAGAGAGATGAAGTGAACAAGCATAGAATTTTTACACGCTCTTCAGGAATTGATCACGGATATATGAAGGATCAAGCGCATGGAGCGGGGAGGACGTGCGACGAGATTATGCTGGAAAATCGCAATAATTCTGATCGGTTGGAGATGGACTCGTAAGAGATAAGGTCGTTGATTTGCATCTAACCGGCCAAACAACGATATACAATGATTTGGGCCTCAATTGAATAAATAGATTTTGAGCTGAAATTATAATGGCATAAAAGCCTACGAATATAACTCAAATTAGGTCGGGACCAATTTAATCGGGCTTGAAGGGATACAACGCGATAATAAAAATTTTCGCTCGAT
>CACSLK010024344.1:1326517-1351679 GCA_902706635.1 Striga hermonthica
TAAATAAACTGCAAACATATGTACTTTGACCGAAACATGATTGCCAGATCAAAATGGAATTGATAGAAACTGCAAAACACAGCTTTTACAGCATACCTCTAACAACTAATTGATCAAAAACAGGTACCATGTAGAAGAAGATGCGGTACTATTTTGGCTAAAATAGGTACTATTTTAAAAATTATGATTTCTCTAATCCTTTATGTCTAACATGTCGCGTGGATCGTGTTAACGCGTGATTTGGATAAAAAATAGTGGAAGTTAAAACCTATAGGTAGCATTTGGAGTAGTCATTGTATGATGATTCTATGAAATGAAGTGTGTCATTGAAATGAAATGGATTAGTAGTGTTTTCTGATTAGTGTGTCGAGTTAATGACTATTTTATTATTAAATTCAATTAAAAACATTTCAAATATAATATAAACTAATATGAGAGTGATTATATGTCATGTAAACATCATTTCATGTCGAAATTCGGTGTTTTTATGTGTTCATTACAAGTGGTACTAAACACCTGATATCTAGTACTAAAACACCATAAAATGGTACTATCATACTCTAGGTCTGGTACCAATTTTTGCAAATATTGACCAAAATTGAAGTAATCCATTTTCGTTGACCAAAAGTAGGTACTAATTGATCAATAACTGGTACTGCATAGAAGAAGAAGAGGTATTATTCATGGTAAAACTGGTACTATTTTAAAAATCGTGATTTTTATAATCCTTTATGTCTACCATGTCACGTGGATCGTTAACGCGTGATTTGGATGAAACATAGTGGAAGTTAAAACATATAGGTAGAATTTGGAGTAGTCATGTATGATGATTCTATGAGATGAAGTGTATCATTTAATGAAATGAAGTGTATTAGTAGTGTTTTCTCATTAGTGTGTCGAGTTCGTGACTATTTTATGATTAAACTCAATTAAAAACATTTTAAATCTCATATAAACTAATGTGAGAGTTATTATGGGTCATATAAACACCATTTGAGATAGAAATTCGGTGTTTTTATGTGTTCATTACAAGTGGTACTGAAGACCTTATATCTAGTACTACAACAATCTAAAATTGGTACTATCTTACTCTATGTCAAGTACTACTTTTTGTAAATGTTGACCAAAATTGAAATAATTAATTTTCGTTCACAAAAGTAGGTACTAATCGATCAAAAACAAGTACCATGTAGAAGACGATGCGGTACTATTTTGGCTAAAACATGCACTATTTTATGAACCGTGATTTCTCTAATCCTTCATTTCTACCATGACACGTGGATCATTCACGCGTGATTTGGATGAAAAATAGTGGAAGTTAAAACATATAGGTCGAATTCGGAGTAGTCATGTATGATGACTCTATGAGATGAAGTGTGTCATTCAATGAAATGAAGTGTATTAGTAGTGTTTTTTCATTAGTATGTCGAGTTCATGACCATTTTATGATTAAACTTGAGTAAAAGCATTTTAAATCTTATATAAACTAATATGAGAGTGATAATGAGTCATATAAACATCATTTGAGACCAAAATTCAGTGTTTTTTTATGTTTGTCGGAGTTAGTACTGAAAACTAGATATCTGACACTAAAACACCAAAAACGGGTACTATCTAACTCTAGGTCGGGTACCAATTTTTGCAAACGTTGACAAAAATTGAAGTAATCCATTTTCGTTGACCAAAATAGGTACTAATTGATTAAAAATAGGTACTACGCAGAAGAAAAAGCGGTACTATTTGTATCAAAACTGGTATCGTTTTAGTAATAATGATTTCTTTAATCCTCTATGTCTACCATACCATGTGGATCATTCACGCGTGATTTGGTTAAGAAATAGTGGATGTTCAAACATATAGGTAGAATTTGGAATAGTCATGTATGATGATTCTATAAGATGAAGTGTGTCATTCAATGAAATGAAGTGTATTGGTAGTGTTTTCTCATTAGTGTGTCGAGTTCATGACTATTTTACGATTAAACTCAAATTAAAACATTTTAAATCTCATACAAACTAATGTGAGAGTGATTATTGGTCATATAAACATCATTTGAGACCGAAATTCGATGTTTTTTATGTTCGTCAGAGTTGGTATTAAAGACCCGATATCTGGTACTAAAACACTGCAAGCTGGTACTATCTTACTCTCAGTTTGGTACCAATTATTGCAAATGTTGAACACAATTGAATAATCCATTTTCGTTGACCAAAAGTTGGTACTAATTTATCAAAAGCAGATACTACGTAGAAGAAAAAGCGGTACCATTTTTCCCAAAATTGGTACCATTTTACTAATCGTAATCTTATCAATCCGTCATGTCTACCATGCCACGTGGATCTTTCACGCGTGATTTGGTTGAAAATTTGTGAAACTTAGAACATATAGGTAAAATTTAGAGTAGTCATGTATGATCATTCAACGAGATGAAGTGTCTCATTCAATGAGATGAAGTGTATTAATAGTGTTTTTTTTCATGTGTTGAGCTCATGACTAATTTGCGATTAAACTTAATTAAACACATTTTAAATCTCACAGAAACTAATGTGAGAGTGATTATTTGTCATCTAAACATCATTTGAAATTAAAATTCGGTGTTTTTTTTATGTTTGTCGGAGTTGGTACTGAAGACCCGATACCTGGTACTAAAACACCATAAAGTTGGTACTATCTTACTCTAGGTCTGGTACCAGTTTTTTGCAAATGTTGACCAAAATTGAAGTAATTTTCATTGACCGGAAATCGGTACTAAATGATTAAAAACAGGTACTACACCGAAGAAGAAGTGGTACTATTTCTGTCAAAACTGGTACCAATTTACTAATTGTGATTTTATTAATCCATAATGTCTACCATATCTCGTGGATTGTTCACGCATGATTTGGTTGGAAAATAGTAAAATTTAAAACATATAACTTGAATTTAGAGTAGTCATGTATGATCATTCAATAAGATGAAGTGTATCATTATGAGATAAGTGTATTAATAGTGTTTGTTCATTAGTGTGTTGAGTTCATGACCACTTAGCGATGAAACTTAATTAAACATGTTAAAACTTATAGAAACTAATGTGTAAGTAATTTTGAGTAATATAAACATATTTCAGACTGAAATTCGTTTTATTTTCATGTTAATTAGAGTTAGTACTAAAGACCCAATATTGAGTACTAAATCACCATTTAATGAGTACTGTCTAACTCTAGGACTGGTACTAATTTCACAAACGTAGACCACAATTAAAGTAATCCACGTTCGGTGACCAAAATAGATACTAATTGATTAAAAGCATATACTGAATACAAACATTATTGGTACTATTTATAGGAAAACATGTACTATTTTTCTAATGCGATTTCTGTAATCCATGTGAAGATATTGCCTGCATGAGTGCCGCGTCACTTAATAGCCTCAGTTGCAATTGGCTCAAAATACAAAAATATACAAAACTGCCTTGAGATTGAGAAAAATAATTGTATAGAACTCACATGATTCATTACTCTTCAATATCTTACAACAAACAAATCTCACCAAAGCTATCACACATACACACATAAAAAAATCCATGGCATCACCATGATATATGCAAACAATATTCTAATTTATTCATTTTCTTTCCGATCTCAAACTTGAAACTGAAAAAAAATGTCTGTCCGATAATCTGCAGGGTTCTGCTTATTCCTCACCAGAAAATTGGCATGCTCGTCCGAACTTAAGACCTGATAGGTTTGCATAATGAAAATCCAACCAAAATAAATAAAAAAATTACTCCATAACTGACCAAAACACACACACAAACACACACTTTTATCCTCTTTTTTTTTTTTTTTTTTTTTTTTTTTTTTTTGAAACACAAACAGACCTTCCCAACTTTCGCAATTTCCAATGATGCATTCTCAAACACAATGATGACCCTGGCTTGTTAGAATTCTTATCCATTGGAACAATCGAAATTTCATGCAGCTCATCGGTCGGGGCCGCCTCCAATTGCTCCGGGTGCTGAAATTGTTTTGTGGTAGAGCGGACTCAGAGGAGAGTTTCGAAAAATGGTTTGTTCTTATGGGATTTCGGGTTGCGCGGCAAAGAGTGATCGGAGGAGGTGGAAAAATAGACGTCATCCTTTGTGGACCGCATCCGGGTATGATTTTCAGTAGAAAGTTGGTCCATTTTTCGGCCAGAGGAAAAACTTACTCAAGGAAATCAATATCTCCAGTAAAAGATAAACAGATCCCTGTATAAACACCAAACAATAGGAAATTGCTAGCCCTAATTAAGAGATGGGTTTTCATAACTCGTACAAACCACAACCATATCAATTGGCACAGAAACTGGGGAAATAACGACAGTCTCAAGGCTAATCCAAATCCAAATTAACTAAGAAATTCATTAAAGCTAACGAATGACTATATTGGGGAGGTGAGGGATTTATTTTGAGGATTTGGGGGTTTGGATCGTCGGTTTTTTTTTTTAATTTTGTTATGAGTTTTTATGAGGGGCAGCGTGGCTATGGCTATGGAGAGCTTGTTGAGGAGTATTTATATGTGCTTCTCCATGGATGGATCATTTGGAGCTCTGGTTCGACTTTTTACTTTTTTCATATCTGAGAGGGTGTAGACGAAGGTGAGGAGAGAGAGAGAGACTTAAAAATGAATTAAATCAAAAAAAATAAATGAATAATAATAACCTTAGTTTATATATGGGGAGTGAAATGAAAATAGAAAATTAGGAGAAGGGAGTGCAGAGGAAAAAAATTAGAAAAGGGACTGATTAGGAAGTTGAAAAAGGCACTAGGGATTTAAGTTCAATTTTCCGTAGTTTTAATGGAAATTTTTTTTTTTTCTTATTAATTTTGGTTGTTATATTTTAATTAGTTACTCTTTTTTTTTCTTCTTTTACACACTTAACAGAAACGGGCCGAGTAACAACAATAAGTGTCATTTAAATAAGTCTGCTAATATTTATAGATTAATTTTTGACATATAATTGTGGCGGTCCACAAACTGCCGCTAAATATTCATTTACTAGCAATTAATCAAAACTGCCGCTAAATATTTGCAGCTAACGTACCTATTATTTGTAGTGAAATACTCGAAAAATACAAAAAACAAATATACAAAAATCCACACAAGTACTTAAATATTACAAATCACTAAAAAAAACTAAAAACTACCCAAAATCCCACAAAATTACTAAAAATACATAAAAATATTAATAAAAAACATTAATAAAAACATAACAAAAATAACACTAACAACTCCCCCACACTTAATTCTTTGTTCGTCCCGAACAAAGATAAAAACTTAAACAAAACAATTCAAACATTTTTTATTTTTTATTTTTACTTTATTTTTTTTCTTTTTTTTTTATATATATTTTTTTCCTTTTTTCTTTTCTTTTTTCTTTTTAATTTTTTATATATTTTTTTTATAACACACAATAACAATAAAAACCAAAATAACGTTACTCCCCCACACTTAAAATAAACAATGTCCCCATTGTTTAAGGAAAAATAAAAATATCTGAAATAAAAGAAATAAAAATAAAAACTTACTAAGCACAATGAAAAAAAATCACTGTGCGTCTCAAGATGGTGATGGTGGCGGTGGCATATAATCACTCCCCAAAGTCCAGCTAGTGTCCCACTGGTTGTAATGATCTTCAGAAGTGATCCACCGAATGATAGCGCATATATATATATTTTTTGATTTTTTATTTTTATTTTTTTTTTAACTTTGCTGATTTTTTTTTATATATATATTTTTTCCTTTTTTTTCTTTTTTTTAATACAAATTTGCTCGATTTATTGTCGGGAGCTCGGCATCAATCATTTTTGTAAATACTCAGGATTGACGAGACTAACAGTCTCGACATGCTGTTTTCCGAACTCACCTTCGTAGTACGGTTTGAGTGTTTGTCCGTTTACCACGAACATTTCGCCATTTATTGGGTTTCGAATTCGAAAAGCTCCAAGTGACAAGACCTCATCAATAATATAAGGTCCACTCCATCGAGATCTCAACTTAACCGGAAAAAACCGCCAACGAGAGTTAAATAATAGAACTTTCATACGCGGTATACAGTTCTTTTGTCTGATTTTTGCATCGTGAAGCCTTTTCACTTTATCTTTGTACATCTTTGTATTTTCATAGGCTTCATTTCCCAACTCCTCCAGCTCGGATAATTGGAATGTTCGTTCTTTTTCGGCTGCTTCGACATCAACATTAATTTTCTTTATTGCCCAATATGCCTTATGCTCAATTTCAACAGGAAGATGGCATGCTTTTCCATAGATGAGCCGAAACGGACTCATCCCCATTACACCCTTGTATGCTGTCCTTTGGGCTCATAGCGCATCGTCAAGACGAGTCGACCAATCTTTCCGTGAAGAATTCACGGTTTTCTCCAAATTATTTTTTATCTGTTTGTTGCTCGTCTCGGCTTGTCCCGACGTCTGAGGATGGTACATGGTAGCCACCTTATGTGAATAAAATACGGTTGCAAAAGTGTTTGCCACCGTCGCTTACAATCGCTCGTGGGAATCCAAACTTGCTCAAGATATTGCTGCGCAAAAACTTGATGACCACATTACCATCACATGTCCTTGTGGGGATAGCCTCGACCCTTTTGGACACGTAATCTACGGCGAGTAAAATGTACTCGAAACCAAAAGATTTAGGAAATGGTCCCATAAAGTCGATACCCCATACATAGAAAATTTTTACTTGTAAATTATTTACAAGGGGCATCAGGTTTCTAGGACCCATATTCTCAATTCTTTGGCATCTTTCACAAGCACGACAAAAATTATGAGCATCTTTGAAAAGAGTAGGCCAAAACAAACCTGACTGAAGAACATTGAAAGCAGTTTTCTGACCTCCAAAATGTCCTCCACAGTGAAATTCATGGCAAAATGCTAGGAGATCAACGTGCTCTTCCTCTGGCACACATCTCCTGAGCACCTCATCCTTTCCTATCTTAAGAAGGTACGACTCGTCCCAAAAGTAACTCCTGCACATAGAAACAAATCGCTTTTTCTCTTGGGAAGAGAGATTAGGCCGCAGTATTCCACAACATAAATAATTCACAATATCAGCATACCAAACACTCTTTGAAACCTCAAGCACATGCTCATAAGGAAAATCATCATTAATGGAAGTATGCACAAGCAATGAGGATGTATGATCTGATGATGCAATGCGTGATAAGTAATCAGCAACTACGTTCTCAGAACCCTTTCTATCTTTAATATCTACATCAATCTCTTGCATAACAAAATCCACCTAATGAGTCGTGGTTTAGAATGTGTTTTGCTTAGAAAGTACTTCAAAGCCGCGTGGTCTGAGTGAACAATGATTTTCGAACTCAAAATGTAAGATCGAAATTTTTCCAATGAAAAAACTACGGCTAGAAGCTCCTTCTCAGTGGTGGTGCAATTCTTTTGAGCACTATTAAGGGTCAAACTAGCATAATAAATTACACGGAGCAATTTATCAACCCGTTGACCCAAAATGGCGCCTACTGCAATGTTAGATGCATCAAACATTATTTCAAAAGGAAGCGACCAATCATGAGCTATAACAATCGGGGCACTTACAAGCTTATTTTTCAATTCATTAAAAGCACTCAAGCAAGCATCATAAAAAATGAACGGCACACCTTGAACTAGCAAGTGACACAATGGCCGGCTAATTTTCGAAAAATCTTTAATAAAACGTCTATAAAATCCGGCATGCCCCAAGAAACTCCTAATTCCCTTAACATTCACAGGAGGAGGAAGTTTTTCAATAACGTCAACTTTGGCCTTATCGACCTCAATCCCTTTATTAGAAACATCATGTCCCAAGACAACTCCACTCCTAACCATGAAATGACTTTTTTCCCAACTTAAAGTAAGATTTGACTCTATGCAACGTTCAAGGACACGAGATAAATTATAGACAATGAGAGAATGAATCACCAAAAATAAAAAAAACATCCATAAATACCTGCAAGCAATCCTCGAGCATGTCTGAGAAAATGGAAAACATGCACCTCTGAAACGTGCCAGGTGCATTGCATAAGCCGAAAGGCATCCTCCTGAAAGCGAACGTGCCAAAAGGGCACGTAAACGCCGTCTTCGGCTGGTCCTCCGGTGCTAGGGCCACTTGGTAGTAGCCCGAGAGTCCATCTAAGAAACAATAGAACTGGTGGCCCTATATTCTGTCAAGGATCTGGTCAATAAATGGCAACCGAAAATGATCCTTCTTTGTTGCCGCATTCAGTCGTCGGTAATCAATACACATCCGCCACCCGGTAGTGATTCGGGTAGGAACCAACTCCTTCTTGTCGTTTTCTATCACAGTAATGCCTCCTTTCTTAGGCACCACGTGGATCGGGCTGACCCAATCGCTACTAGCTACCGGGTAAATTAACCCCTCAGAGTAGAGTTTCAATATCTCTTTCTTTATGACCTCCATCATATTCGGATTAAGCCTTTGTTGGCTATCCCGAAATGGCTTAGCTCCTTCTTCTAAAATTATCTAGTGCATACACGTGAAAGGGCTGATGCCCTTGATATCACCAATACTCCAACCGATCGCTTTTTGATTTTTCTATAACACCCCAACGAGCTCCTTTTCTTCTTCTAGATTGAGTTCGACAAAAATTATCACCGGTTGACGTTTCCCGTAATCAAGAAACACATACTTGAGATGTGAGGGAAGTTCCTTCAACTCTAGTGGCGGTGGATCAATTTGCCTGGTTTCTTTGACCTCAAAGAGCTCAATGGTCGGTTCCTCTTTTTCAGTAAATTCTGGCATCAATCTCTCCTCCAAGTCCCGAATGGCTATCTCCTCGACTAATGGATCCATCTTATCAACAAAGGCACATTCCTCGACAAAGTTTATCGAGGATGCTGATGTGGATTCCTGAACCGATATGGATACCGATTCAACCAAAATCGTCATGTTCAATGTCCCGTTCTTTACGTCTATCAATGTGTTGGTGGTGGCCATGAATGGTCTACCGAGAAGGATAGTGTGATCCTTTCCATCTTCCTGTACGTCTCCGACATCCAAGACCACAAAATCTACTAGGACAATTAGTTTCTCGACACGAACAAGAACATCCTCCACTACCCCCTTGGGATAGCGAATCGAACGGTCTGCAAGTTAGAGGCACATTCGGGTTGACCGTAAATCACCAAGGCCAAGCTTTTGAAAAATAGAGAATGGCATGAGGTTGATCCCTGCTCCAAGATCTAGCATCCCCGAAGCCTCTTTCCCATTCCCGAGGGCAATTTTGATTATAAAACCCCCAGGATCACGTTCCTTTTTCGGCAAGTCATGATGCATAGCACTTGCCGCCTCATAAACGACCACCTTCTCTCCATCTCCGAACTTCCTCTTTCTCGTCACCAAGTCTTTGAAAAATTTTACATATGACGGCATATTTTTAATAACGTCTAGTAATGGAAGGTTGACATTAACCTTCGAAAGCATGTTGTATATGTCTCGAAATTGTTGCTCTTACTTCTCGTCCTTCACTCGTCCTGGAAAAGGTATACGAGGTCTGTATGGATTCGAGGCTTTATGCAATAGTGAGTCCTCCGTAGTCTTCTTTGCATCGCCCTCTTTGTTTGTTACCATGACATCGTCCCTTGTTAATTGCGCTTGGTTTTCTTGTTCGAGTGGAGTTGGCATTTCCACCTGGTTATTGACCACCTTTCCGCTTCGCAACACCGTTATTGCTTTGGCCTCCGCGGGTTAACTGGGAAGCTTTCCTTTGTCTGCCTCAGCCTCAATATTTCCAACTCGAATGGCTAGTTGCCTCACTTGGGTTTCTAGGCGTTTGATTGATGACGCCTGGTTGGTCATGAATTGGAGAACTTTGTCCCACCTATCGTCTTGGTGAGACGAACCTTGTCCTGTCTCCTGGTTTTGCATCCCGGTAATTGGTCCCCTTTGTTGTTGTTGAAACTGCTGTTGTGGGTAATTCAGTTTCATTTGCTGTTGAGGAACATAATTGGGCCGAGGTTGTTGTTGAGCGAAATTTTGTCGGGGCTGTTGAACGTTGTTGTTGTTAGCCCAAGAGAAATTAGGGTGGTTTCGCCACCCTGGGTTGTATGTGTTAGAGAATGGATCATTGACCGGTTGGTTCTGGTATTCCTGTAAGGCGTTGGCGTCTGCCGGTTGCTCGCTAAAGTCTTGATCGATGGCCGAAGAGCACATCTCCGATCCATGCCATTGGACTCCACACGCCCCGCAAACATTAACAGCCATGGATTGCATTGGCTGAACTTCTCTTGAGGTGAGTAACCTCATTTGCTCCGTTAGTTCGGCGATTTGCCGAGCAATAGCATCTTGTCTGGGCGAGACCTCGTTTACGACCATTCTCTTCCCCCGAAAGCTATTTTGATATGAGTTGGTACTCATCGTCTCAAAACTCTCCATCATTTCCTCCGTCGTGCGAGCACCGATATTTCCCCCGGCGGCATTGTCCACCATGTATTGTAGGTTTCTGTCGAGAGAATCGTAAAAACTGCTCACCAATAGGCCGGATGGAAGATTGTGATGTGGGCACTGTCTTTGAAGGTCTTTGAATCGCTCCCACGCCTCATGGAATGGCTCATTGGGATGTTGGGCAAATGAGACGATTTGGCCTCTCAACTCCTGGTCTTCTGGTGGGAATAGTATTACCCAATGAACTTGGAATACACTTGCTCCCAAGTAGTGAGTGAGTCGGGAGCAAGATTCATAAACCAAGCCTTTGCCCGGTCCTTTAATGTGTGCGGGAAACACCTCATTTTTAGTTGGTCCTGATTTAACTCTTGAAGAGGAAGGGTTTGGAGGACATTATAGAACTCCTGGATGAAATGGAGAGGATCTTCGTTCGGCAAGCCATAGAAGGATGGGAGCTGGTTGTAGTGGATTGTTTTTAGCTCGTAATTCCGAGCCACAGGTCCCAAACGGATGCAAGAAGTCACCGGTCCAATCATCGGTTGGGCCATTTCTCGGAGGAGAGAACGTGGAGGTGAATTTCCCCTCTGTACGTCTTGGTGCGCCATTTTCTCCGGATCTTTTGATGTAGAGATGTTCGGAGTGAATTTTATTTGTCAGTTTCTTTTTGCTCTTTTCGTCTTTCGGAGTAAGAACAAATCCGCTCCTAGTACGCATACAAAAACAAAGAAACCGTCACAAGCACCAGATAGAAAAAAAAATATATATATTTTTACAATTAATAAAAATATTAATTTTTTATGTTTATTTATTATTTTTTTTTATATATTTTTTATTTCATAATAAATTTTATTTTATTTTATTTTATTTTTTTTACTAATTAAAACAAATAAAAAGAAGTGAGCTAAAAAGAAAAAAAATTACAATTTATATATAAATAATAAAAAAAAATCAAGAGAACTACAAAAATTAAGAAAAATCACAAAATGAGAGAAATAATAAAAATGAGACAATTAAATATCTAATTAGGCATCCTATTACCTTCCCCGGCAACGACGCCAATTTGTTCGTAGGATTTTTGTGGGTATTTTGTAACCGAGTTACCCGACCTCGGGTCGATCTCAAGGAAGGTCGTTTGGAGCTTTATTTTTTATTTAATTGTCTAACTACTAAAATGAGAAAATAAACCTAAACATTCTAATCCATTTTGATGTGGTTTTATAATTAACTAAAATTCTTAATTTAATTTAACAAACATAAAATGAAAAGAACAGTGAATAAACAACAGTAAAATAATAAAAATGGTAAATAGGTAAAAAGAATAAAGATGAGGAAAGTGTTAGGGAATCGAGAAATAATTGTATCAATTCTAATGATAACTTTGAATTGTTAATCGTTCGGTTAAATGATTCGATAAACACACTAATTTAGAGGTTCATATTCCATTCAGTTACGAGTAAGAATATAAACATAAATCAATGTATTTGCTTACCACTTAACATATAAGTAATACAGTTACGTGTAAACTTATTTATTTCAAGCCGTGATCAATCAACTTCACCATTTTTGGGTTAAAAAGTCGATTAAGTAGATTTAAAAGAATGTTTAGTTCTACTTAAATCATAAAAATAAATATAACTCAAAATAATAGGAAGTATCAACATTTCGTCATCATCATCAAA
This sequence comes from Striga hermonthica, assembly GCA_902706635.1. Classification (NCBI taxonomy): domain Eukaryota; kingdom Viridiplantae; phylum Streptophyta; class Magnoliopsida; order Lamiales; family Orobanchaceae; genus Striga; species Striga hermonthica. Next base: position 1,338,633 of record CACSLK010024344.1, read on the forward strand.
CCAACACAATCATTTCTCTATCCCTAACGAAGAGTTTAGTTTGTCATGATTTTATTGATACAAATAATAAGAATAATCCAAGCTATCGTTTTACTAATAAAAACTTTCGAACGATAACTTACGATTACGATTAAAACTTGACGTCAATATATCACTTACAACTTTTAGGGAAATGAAAATAAACAACTTACAAGATTAAAACCGAGCTTGCATGCAAAGATCAAACTTGAAAAATATCAAGAACACTAAGAACACTCTTGAAAATATTACAAAGAAAAGAGAAGGTTATAGCTAAGAAAAAAGTGAAGTTGTCCAATAAGTGAAAGAGAAGAGAGTATTTATAGGAAGAGAGTATTTATAGGAAAAAAAATAGAAAACTTGCAATATAAGAAAAGAAAAATGTGGGAAAGAAGATAGGAAAAATGGGAAAGAAAATACATCGAATTACTCCCCACACGACCACACATCCATTTTATTGCAATCCTATAGGTCAAATAAAGAATTTAGCAAATGTACCCAATATTGTTGTTTTATTTGCGAACAGACGAGACATTATATATTATGCTATTGCAATTAATTGGGAGCAGTTACCAAATGTAAAACAAATTGATTCCTCATATCACGCTTAATTACTCCAACTCTCACCCACATCCAAATTCTCTCTTCCGTCAACTCATCTTCTTAGTAAACCCTAGTTCAATTTCTATGGTCAAACCAAAAATGAAGGTGAAAATTACTAAACAATTTTAGAATGATTCAGGACAAAGCCACTTGGGATTTGCTTCGGGGGGCCACGACTACCAATCTCGGCGTGGCGCCAGCGGCGGCGGAGGCGGCAACGACGGTCTTTACACGCAGTCGATAAATCTTCTAAAGGTTATGACTACACACGCAGATAAAAGTCTTCAATAGTCTTTCAATGGTCTGCAATACTCTTCTAGAGGTTATGCATAAATCTTTCATGGATTTATCGGAGTTGTGATTACAAATAATGACAATATCTATTTACATAAAAAAAATCTAATCAAGTACCCCATCTTTTAGATGTTAGGTTGTGCTGCTTCGACACAAATATTCTTGATAAATAATTTTTTTTTTTTTTTTTTCGCAGATAGGGCAAATTCAAGAATTCAAGATTGTTTTTTTATGCTTTATTCCTACTAAGCAATGGCCGAGGAGGTTCTCTTGGCCGTTGGGTGCGACCTTCCAGAGCAAGTTTCGATAAGGATGGATGAAGGACTCCGGCAAATTCGTCAGGACGGTGACGGAAGCTCGAGACTTGTTGCGATGTCGACAGTATATGTTACGTTTATATAAGTATATGTTCAGTATATGTTTCCGTCGGCACTATCTCAGTGGTGCTATGACAATTTGTTTTTGAGTATATGTTCAGTATGTTTGTTTATATAAATGGTGCTACGACAGTTTGTTTGTATAAGTATATGTTTAATATAAGTTCATTGATGGAGGAGCGGCAGGGAGTGGCGCGGCAACCGTCGGTTTCGATGGCTGAAGCGAACGACTGTGATCGTGCGACGTTCCTTTTCGGCTCATGAGTGGCGGGCTCTTCGAAACAACGAACTGAGGGCAATGGGAACTTCATTTGTCGGGCACCGGCAAAAAAACATATACGTAAAATATACTAAATAAATATTAAAAATTTGTACGTCAAAACATATACTGAATATATACTGTGTATATACTGAAAACATATACGTAAAAACATTTGTCGGGCACCGGTGAACTTTAGTATATACTGAAAATACACTGTAAATACATATACTGAATATATATTGAGTATATACTGAAAAACATATACGTAAAAACATTTGTCGGGCACCGGTGAACTTCAGTGTATACTAAAAATATACTGAATATAAACGCAACATATACGTAAAATATTCTTTGTCCAGTGAATTATCGGTTTATGTAAATAAACCATTCATCCAAAGCTCAAACTCGTCGTCACCGGTGAGTTGAGTACCACCAGCGTGTGGTTACGTACAACTTCCGTTCATTCCCATAGAATCCCCATCGCCGTCGTCCTTTTCCTTCACCTCCGCCGCTAAGTATAAACACAACATATAAACGCAACATATACGGAAAATATTCGGTGTCTAGTGAAAATTTATTGGTTTTCGATTATCAGTGAAATTTATCGATTTATGTAAATAAACTGCTTGTCCAAAGCTCAAACTTGTCATTGCCGGTGAGTTCATGAGTACCTCCAACGGTCATGTACAACTCATGTTTGCTCTTGTAGAACTCCCATCGCCGTGGCCCTTTCTTCCACCTCTGTCACTGAACGGCCACCATGACTACCACTAGTACCGTACGCCACCTCCTTCTTTGTGAAGCCGCCAAGGAATTCTCTTCACCGTTCTCGCCATCGAGCCGAGAAGCCCAATTTCTTATCTGCGGAAGGGGCGGCGTCCTTCAGCTTAACGAAGCTTTTTTTTTTTAATTCGTTCATGAATTATGCAATAGACGGAACATAATTCTTTTTTATTGGGTAATAGATTTTTTTCTTTCATTTATTAGATGCGGTTTTTAAGGAATACATGTTTCTGATTTGGAAAACAGATTTCATGCATTAGTATATTTATTTTGGAAGAAGTGGGTATTGATACAAATTCTTTATTATTTATCGTAAGACTGCAATTATTTGTGAAACACGTGGGATAGATGTAAATTGGCCAAGAAAATATGTAAGAAAAGGTGAAAGAAGATAGGAAATTTGAGAGAAAAGTTAGAATTTTCGGACAAAATCCGAGAGTGATTTTTTCGCGCGCATTCGCGCACGTCCCGGGCGGCTTTGCTTCTCGGGCTCGTTTTGGGCTCGTTCGAACTCAGAATTGAGTTCCCTTTTTTTCTACGTGTTGCTAACGAACCCCTCTATTTAATGATGTATCCCAATACAAATTTCTCAAAAAAAAGTACATTTATTTAAGGATTTTTAACTTCCAAGGTGTCGGCAACTCTCTCAATTTTACGCTTCGGTCCCGTACGAACTCATCCGAACTCGAAATCGAGTTCTGCTTTTTCCTGTGTGTAGCTAACGATCTCCTCTTTCCATTAATGTGATCATGCCAATAACTTTCCAAAATCCTGCTCTTTCGAGATTCTCGACCGTTTCTTTATTTTACAAATACTCGAAAAATACAAGAAAAATATTCAAAAATCCACACAAATACTTAATTATTACAAATCACTGAGAAAAACTAAAAACTACCCAAAATCCCAAAAAATTACTAAAAATACATAAAAATAATAATAAAAAACATTAATAAAAACATGACAAAAATAACACTAACAACTTATTTTGTTGGACTGACTGCAGTAATAATAAATATTTTTCTCTTCTGTCAAGTACCTGTTTGTTTAATAATGATTCATATGTCAAAAACAAAGCAATATGTTGCATGGACAATTAAACTACTAATGCCCGTGAACAGAGTTTTCCCAGCAAAATCAGCGACAATATTCGAAGGGTAAATATTATTGAAAGGAAATTCGCAGAACTGTGAACAAAGTGCAATAATCGCATTGTTTTCGCATAATTTAATGAGAAAAAAATAAATAAAAGTAATTTATATTTTTTAATCGCATATCCAGGCCAAATCAACCGCATCATAATTTAGGATATGTGAAAACTGTCGCGTAATTAGATTATCGCATATCCAAACTGCATCATTTATGAGTATGCGACTATGCGGTGTTGGGTTCTGTGAGGAACGTCAAAAAACATGCACAATATTGAACTTTATCAAAATAAATCCTAACGCAGCGGAATCTATAGTTAGGATATAGACGTTTACCTTTTAAAATTTTTGTCGACTCTAAGACGATGTAGAGTACCGATGATGAAGTTCGATTGAACACCACAATCTAATGGGCAGATAGATTTTTCCTCTAGTCGATTCTAATCGACACGTCAAATGGGTCATGGTTTTACGGTGGCTCGGTCTCGGCGTCGGGTACAACGGGCAGCTCGTGCGCGTCGGGTGCGAACAGCTTATGCGGGCGGTGACACGATCGCGGACTGCTGGCGTGATGCGGACGTGCGATGGCGGGACTCCTAGGTGGTCGCGGACTAGCGCTGGCAAGTGGACGCACGCGGGCGTGGGCAGCAAGACTCCTGGGCGTACGAGGAGTGTGCGCGCGTGAACTGGGGCGCGCTAGGACTTCGCGATCGGCAATAGCGAGCAGATAACGCAGATGAGAAGCTGCGATGCGCGTGCAAGCAGACGCGGACTGGAATCTTGCGGACATTGCTGGTAACGTGCGATGGTTACCGTGCGTCACTGGGCGTCGCGTGCGGGAGCTGGGACTGCGACTGGCTGGGCGCGACTGCGGGTGGTGACTCGCGGTTGCGATCGGCTGGTCACGGACGGCTTCCAGCGGTGATGGGTGTTTTCCAGTGGTGGATCACGGCGGCGGACGGCGGTGATGAGACGATGATGATGACTGGAAAATTTGGAACAACAGGCTCAATAATATTGTACCAAAAAGCCTTCTAATGGATTACCTAAACATCTATTTCGATCAAACTTGGTGGAGCGTTTAATCGAATCTCCCTAACTCTCAAACAAAGATATTTCTCGCGCGTATGTAGAGGAGAAAATCGGCCAAACCATCTATGTAGGAGAGATTGGGACATGGTGTATTTATAAGCTCCATTAGAATCCTTAAGGAGGTGCTAAATATGGGCTTATCCCATTTAGGCCTAGGAATCATAATTCTACTCCAATACTAATTTAATATAGGAAGGAGATCTCCTACTAATCTCCATCTTTTAGAAGACTCCTTAGTCTCTTAACACTAGAGGAGATCCTAGTAGGAATATCTTTCCTAATTAAATTAATAACCATGGAATAAAATTAATTCTTAATTTAGGAAGCCTAATTCTACTCCAATTAATTATTTAATGTAGGAAATATATTTACTACTAATCTCCATCTTCTAGAAGACTCTTTAGTCTCCTAATTCCAAGAGAAGATTCTAATATGAGTTTTATTCTCCTAATTAAATTAATTAATATGGAATAAAATTAATTCCTATTTAAATGGAATTAAATAATAAAACAACCCACTAGAGTAATATTATTGCTCTTCCCTTTAGCCACTATTTTACCAATCAAATTGAGCCTCCCTGATTAAATAATATTAAACTGATTGATCGATTTACCTCCCTATGTTTAAGATATAACATCCGTTGATTAATTAAATTACTGACAAAATAATTAATCAACTTCTTATTAATTTCCGAAATTAGTACCACTCAGATCCTTAACCATTATGTTAGACAATCGTCTACCTGCAGGATTTAACATAATGTACATTCCTGAGCTCATTTCGGGGACGTCATCAATCCAGCGCACTGGAACATAGTGACCATAAATAATTTATAATAGCACATCATATAATTATTCTTACTTACCAAAATACCTCGTATGTCATCCTAATATAATAGGAATCACTTGGTAAATCAAATAAATAAGAAATAAACATATATGCCTATTTTATATTATCTTACAGCTTAAGAGAACACATCAATCACTGAAGGTCTAGGTTACAACAACGGTCAGTGAGTCTCATATCCTTATCCTTCCGTGGTCCTGTTCAACACTTAACATAAGTGCTAGTGTAATTCTTCAGTCAAAGACCAACTGAATCAAGAATACACTACAGTCTTTTTCCAAGAGGGGTCTCACTGCCTGTCTAGACTGTGAACGAATAGTTTAGTCTTATAAGGAACCGATAGATGATCTTTATGTTCGAAACTCTTCGAACCACACTATCTCAATATAAGACATGGAGTATGATTTGCATAAATAAATAAACTGCAAACATATGTACTTTGACCGAAACATGATGGCCAAATCAAAATGGAATTGAGAGAATTTGCAAAACATAGCTTTTACAGCATACCTCTAACAGTCTCCCACTTATGCTTTATAAGCTCATGGCTAAACAAAATAACCACAATTTCTTTCAATCTATTCTCATAGACTAGCTACTATGTCGCCCTAACATCTGACTCCTATTCCTTCTACGTGTCTTGTAAAGACTTTCGCCGGTAGGCTTTTCGTAAAAGGATCTGCTAGGTTGTCCTCTGATTGTATCTTGGCAACAACGAATTCTCCTCGTCCAATGATTTCTCGTATCAGGTGGTACTTGCGCTCTATGTGTTTACTCGCTTTATGTCCGTGGCTCCTTCAAATTTGCTATTGCTCCGTTGTTATCACAGAACATTGTGATTGTAGCGGGCAAACTCGGTACCACATCAAGGTCGAGGAGTAAATTCCTGAGCCATACAGCTTCTTTTGCTGCTTCTGAGGCTGCTACATACTCAGCCTCCATGGTTGAGTTCGCCACGCATTTCTGCTTGACACTCCTCCATACTATGGCTCATCCTCCTAAAGTAAACACAAACCCTGAGGTTAACTCCTTTTCGTCCCGGTCTTCTTGAAAATCAGAATCGGTGTAACCCAACGGAAGCAATTCATCTGCCTGGTAAATCAACATGTACTCCTTAGTCCTACGTAGGTACTTGAGTATATGTTTTACCGCAGACCAATGTTGCGGTCCTGGATTACTCTGATATCTTGCTACCATGCCCACGGCATAACAAATATCAGGTCGCGTGCACAACATAGCATACATGAGGCTTCCTACTGCCGATGCATAAGGAACTTCCTTCATGTCCTCTACCTCTTAAAGCGTCTTCGGGGACATCCTCTTAGATAGAGGTATTCCGTGCCAAAATGGTAAATCCCCTTTCTTGGAATCCTGCATGTTGAAACGCTTTAGGACAGTGTTTATGTATGTGGCTTGGGATAGCCACAACTTTCTCTTCTCTCAGTCGCGAATGACCTTGATTCCGAGAACATGTCCTACTTCTCCCAAATCCTTCATATCAAACTGCTTGGATAACCATACCTTTACGTATGATAACATACTCACATTGTTTTCAATGAGAAGAATATCATCCACGTACAGCACTAGAAACACCACCATGTTTCCATCACTTTTCTTGTACACACAGTGCTCATCCGGACATTGGGTAAATCCATACGATTGGACAACCTCGTCAAAATGGATGTTCCAAGACCTCGAAGCCTGCTTCAGCCCATAAATGGACCTCTTCCGCATGCAGACCAGATCTCTTGGCCCTTTGCAATGAATCCTTCTGGTTGCTGCATATAGATGTCCTCGTCCAAATTCCCGTTAAGAAAAGCGGTCTTAACATCCATTTGCCAAATCTCATAATCCATATGAGCAGCCACAGCCAAGAGAATCCTGATGGAGTTGAGCATGGCTACCGGCGAAAAGGTTTCCTCATTATCGATCCCTTCTTTCTGAGTGTACCCTTTCGCAACAAGCCTAGCTTTGAAGGTCTCAACCTTCCCATCTTCTCCTCTCTTTCTCTTATAGACCCACTTGCATCCAATGGCGCGGACGCCACTGGGTGGCTCTACAAGATCCCATACCTGATTAGAGTCCATTGACCCTATTTAAGATTTCATCGCCTTTTGCCAAGACTCTGCGTCCCGATCTTAGAGTGCCTCATTTTATGTCCATGGGTCGGATTCAAGAACGTCCGGGACGGCCTTATAAGACTCTCCCAGACCCATGAACCGTTCGGGCTGCCAGACAACCCTCCCACTACGACGAGGTACTACCTGCTCAGGTGCATCATTAGCGACACGTGTTGCAGTACTTTGTGGTGTAACATCTAGCGCACTCGGTATTGAAGTACTCACTCCCTTTAACTCCTCAAGAACATGTCTACTACTGGGCTTGTGATCTAAAGCATAGTCTTCTTCCATGAACCTAGCATTCGTGCTAACGCTTACTTTCTGGTCCTCGGGATTATAAAATAGACCACCTTTTTGTTTCCTTAAGATATCCCACAAACAGCCTTACTTCTGTTCTCGGTTCCAACTTATCAGTATCGGTTTTCAACACATGTGCTGGACTACCCCAAATCCTAAGATGCCTTAGACTAGGCTTATGCCCAGACCACAACTCCAATGGTGTAGACGGTACTGATTTAGAAGGTACTCTATTCAGAATGTATACTGCTGTTTCTAGGGCATGTCCCCAAAACGAATCTGGTAAAATACTATAACTCATCATTGCCCTAACCATTTCATCAGAGTCCTGTTCCTCCGTTCTGCTATGCCATTCTGCTGAGGCGTGCCAGGCGCAGTCAGCTGGGACGTAATCCCATTATCCGTCAAGTAGCTCCTAAATTCATTCGAGAGATATTCGCCACCACGATCTGATCGTAATGACTTGATGCTTTTTCCTAACTGCTACTCCACAACTACCTTATACTCTAAGAACTTCTCAAATCATTCAGACTTGCGGTGCAGAAGGAAAATGTACCCATATCTTGAGTAATCATCGATAAACGTAACGAAGTACTCGAAACCACCTCTCTCTTGAACACTCATAGGACCACATAGATCGGAATGAACTAGCCCTAAAACATCTTCGGCTCTATGCCCCTTTGAACTAAAAACCCTCTTAGTTATTTTACCTTCCAGGCAAGACTCACAAGTTGGAAAATCCTCGACTTCTAATGACCCCAAGGGCCCGTCTGCTACCAACCTTTGAATCCTCCTAAGGTTAATATGACCAAGTCTTAGATGCCAAAGATATGTTTCGTTCATTTTAGAAGGTTCCTTCCTCTTATTTAGATCAGATGATGTATTAAGTAATTGTTTCTATTGCAGTGGAGATGACTTAGATTCTAGAATGTATAGATTTTCAACTAATGAACTAGAACATATGAAACGTAGCGGAAAAACCGTTCATAAACAACTTAGAAATTGAAATCAAATTCTTTCTAAAACTAGGAACATAAAGACGAACTTTTAAAACTAGAAACCTATCTAAGCCAAAATCTAAATAGACGTCTCCCACTGCAACTGTTGACGTTCTACTAGCATCGCCCAAGTAGATGGTAACTTCTCCTTCCCTAAGTCGCTTGGTTTCCTAGAACCCCTGCAATGAATTGCAGACATGATCAGTGGCCCCTGTATCTACACACCAGGTACTGGTAGATAACACCGCTAAACATGTTTCAACGACTAAAGCAAAAGGTTTACCTTTGTCGGATTTTCTGGGGAGAGGGCAGTTTGCCTTCTAGTGTCCTTTCTGCTGACAATTGTAGCACTTGCCTTTCGGCTTCTTTGCTTTTTGTCGAGTTTGTGCGTCATTCATGACCACCTTGCCCTTTCCTGCGGACTTCTTCCTCTTCTTGCCCTTAGAAGCCTTAGAAGTGGAAGCTTCTCCCCGCTGGGCCACCATAGCTTGGGTCTTCTGATGAAACAGGCCCTCTGCTGACTGAAGTTCAGCAACAAGTTCCGGAAGAGTCATCAATATCTTATTCATGTTGTAATTCAACCGGAATTGATCGAAGCTCTTCGGCAAAGACTGGAGCACTGAATCGACCTGGGTTTCCCCGTCAATAAAAGCCCCAAGAACCTCCAGCTCATTCAGCTGGGCCATCATAGCATGAACATGTTCCCTTACGGGAGTGCCCTCGCGCATGGTCATGTTCATCAGAACCCTCATGGCCTCTTGTCGGGCAGCCCGCGACTGATGACCAAACAACTCCTTGAGATTGAGAAGCATCTCTGCTGCAGTGTTCATAGACTGATGTTGATGTTGAAGTACATTTGACAAAAATTCCAAGATGTAACACTTCACCATCTCGTCAGCCTTTTTCCACCGAGCATACTCCCCTTTCTCTTGGTCTGGTGCATTGTCAGCAGGCACAGCCAGACAAGCCTCAACAGTAGCAAATTTGTACCCTTCAGCAGTTAACACAATATCCAAGTTCATTTTCCAGTCAATATAATTAGGACCAACAAGTTTGTTTTCTTTGAGAATTACAGACAACAGATTGAAAGACATTTTGAATTCCTAGGATCATGCAAATATAGTCTTTACTCAGTCAAGTAGTTTTGAATTTAAACATCGAATATTGATCCCATGTAACAATATTCAAATAAATTCACCAACACCTCAAAACACCGAATCCCCGCAGGCCACGGAGTGTGGACGTCTACGGTTGAAACATTCACAAGAGGAGGGATAAATCCCATTATCTTAACATACTGCCGAGCAATACTTAACTAATAGTCGGTTTCAACTTTTGGCCAGCGCAATTAACTTTATAAAAGAATAAAAACGACCTTATCCTTTGGGACTATCGTAATTATTTTCACTTTAAGTGTAACCCATTAATTGGAACTAAGTTTACTACCAAAATTATACGTCCACCTACGGGTGACCCGTACGCTTTTGAAATAGCTCACTATAACCATCCCGAAGGAGATTTGTCCTTGTGAACTGTGAAATAAAACGTCATTTGGGCTCGAATTAAATCACTTCACTGACAAACCTATAATGGAGGCCTTGGATGTAATTTATTTCAACCCATTACACACTTAATGTCACGCTCCCCACACTGGTTTGGACGGGGACGCAGCGCCAAGCAGTAACAAGCAATAAATAACAATAAGAATAAAAATTAACAATACATACTTAGTCCGGTGATAATAATTTTGATAGTTGGAATACAAGTCATACAACATGATCTGAATAATAAAAATTACAAACTGGCAGCGGAATAGTCTCAAATAAAATAAGTACAATATGACAATAGATAATACTTAGTCTTAATCTCATAATAACATTCCCAATAACTCAAGATCATGCTAATAATAAAAAGGGGCCAGGATTCAATTGGCAAATTCTTCTCCAGAGTTGGATTCTTCCACCATGGTTGGCTTCTCGTCTGGGGAGTTTCAAAATATAAAAATAGGTGGGGCTAGACAAAAATTTTCAGTGAGCGGGTGAGTGTGTGCAATGTGTGGCTGAATTTTCTTTATAAAAAAAAAATAATTTGTAATGCATGTTTTGAAACAATATTAGTTTGCAAATAATTCGTAATATATCGTAAGACAACACTCAAAAATTTGGATTGCTTATAATACAAATAGACCTTTCACAAGTACAATATTTTAAAAAATAAAAAAGTGATTTCAATTCCCATGGATTGAAAGTTACTTAATTAATGTAGCAGAGGTCAATATGTTAAGTAACAGTTTAGCTTCGGAGCAAGTCGGTTTGACCTGATCCTAGGCTCTTCCTTGAGACTCCCAACAACATAGGCCTTTAGTCTCAGTTTGAGCCGAAGCTCCAGGATTGAGACGAACCTCCAGTATTGAGCCGAAGGTCCAGTATTGAGCCGAAGCTCCAGTATGGACTTCGTAGTCCCAAGCCAACCTTATAACTGATCTGGGCTCGACAAACTCCTTAGTTACGGGCTTCTGCCCAGAGAAAGACATAATCGCGATTATACCCCATTTCTACGACCCGGTCACTTTGGAACACTCCGTCCTCAGTTATGGGAATAGGCAACAACGGTAGCCTTGCCGAGAACTGCAGCCACGATGCTCGATACTGGGTTTGGTCTAACCGTCCCAGACAGTCAAGTCAATTTACAACAAGAGTTAGGTGTACAAGGCCACATCAAATTAATAGCACAAGTAAGATAAGCTCAACACTCGGTGTATAGTGGGAATAATATTTTCTAGAAATCTACTTATGCGGCCTGAAGAGTTGTTGTTAGAGGGAGGCGTGGGTGGACACACCTGTTATTCGAATTTCCCAATCATTAAAAAAAAAAGATTTTCTAAACACCCATTATTATTATTATTATTATTATTATTATTATTATTATTATTATTATTATTATTATAAAATTCACATTATCACTTAATTTTAATCCCAAAATATCACATTCATAATTTTTAATTTAATTAATGAATTCTGACTGTTATCCTTAATGATATTTAAATGACTTCCAAATCGAGGACGTATTTGGATGGTCTAGTAAAAAAATTTATAAGTCAAAACTTTTTAATTTATTACTTATATTCTAAGTTTTTTTTTTATTTACAATAATTATATAATACCAAGATCTATTTTAATCATGTGTTATAATTAATTACTGCATATGGGTAAATTACTACGATTTAGAGTTACACAGATATAAGTTACGCATCAGGGAGGAATTAAAAGAATAGATCGATCAGTATTATCACATATTAACATAAACAATACATAACAGATAAAATAACAACACGTATACAAAGCAGAAATATTCTTAATGCGATAAAATAATATCAAATAAGAATTTTCATATACCAGATAAAAAGTTTAATACCGTGAAACAGATAAATATGAATACCAGATAAAATTCATATATAAGCAGATGAGGAGTTTAATACAATAAAAAGATTAAATATTAATAACAGATAAAAGTTAAGTATACGTTGTGTAGATAAAACCTCATAAAGGTATTAATACACATCACAAAGGAAATAAATATATACACATGATTACAGTGCAACAAACAGTATATAAATATACACATGTACGCGTATTCACGGAAAAAAAATATAAACATAATCCCAACAGTATTTTCAACAACCAACAATATATAATATATACATGCATCAGTATTTTTGAGATAACACTTTCGTTTATTTATTTCAAGATTTAATCACCCACCTCTTATCTTCTTAGTATTTGGGCTTTGGATGATGTGTGCCTCTAATTTGCTCCCAGACGCTCCTCCAAATGATCTCCCAAGACTTCTACAACGGACAACTACTTCTTGAAATATTTATTTTGATGTAGAGTGAAAGTTGAGTTGAGGTAGAAAACTTGTCATTGTTGAACGGTGTATAAAATGGTAAGTAGATTAGGTTGGGTGTAAATTGTATATAAAATGATTAGGTAAGATAGATTGAGTGTAGATTTTGTAGAAAGATGGCCTGCAACATGAAGGGTACATGCAAAAAGCAATGATTAATCTGATAACAGGGGTTTCTATTGGGACGTAGGAGTTTGAGGAGTGTAAGGGACGCATCCGTGAATGGGGAAGTGTGATGTTCTGAAATCCAGATTTCGATTGGGGCATTGGGTCGGCGTCTCTGATCTCCCCCTTTTATTATTATTA
>CACSLK010024344.1:1381203-1395140 GCA_902706635.1 Striga hermonthica
AACTATAGATTCCGCTTCGTTAGGATTTATTTCGATATAGTTCAATACTATGCATGTTGTTTGACGTTCCTAACAGAACCCAACATATACCCCGAAAGAACAAGCACCTTTGTCTTTGAAGGCGTGCTCCCTCTCGCCGTCGTAGGCGCCTCAATCTAGTAAACCCCGGAAGACCAAGAAATTCGCTGGAGATTCCACGTCTTCCCAAACACATGGTCACCAACATCTTTTTCAGCTTCCAATGTTTTTAACTTTAATGTGAGGTAACCATGTGCCTGGGCAGACGTTGGATCTCCAGGGCGAGTGCTTGGACTTCTGGGGTACACTAGATTGAGGAGGCTACAACGGAGAGAGAGAGAGAGAGAGCACGCCCTCAAAGATAACAGGAGGATCATGACCCATCTCTCAATTCTTCACCCTTAAATTTTTCTCAACAATTTTTTGCAATGAAGAAACTTCATTGACCGGCATGCCGAGGAAAATCGAGAGTTGAAGAATGTTGAGAAAATGGTATTGATCCTAATTAAATTGTCTCATCTCAGCTACCTTTTATAGAAGACTCAAGAAGATATCTATCCTCCTTGATACGTGCGTTGTTATTAGTTTGTCGAAGACTTAGGGGACTTTTTAGAGCGACTCTTCAAATTCGCAGAACTGAGAACAAAATGCGATGAATCGCACTTCATTCGCATAACTTTGTGACAATAAATGATTTCTCATATCTGTTTAAGAAGATATTTATCCTCCTTGATACGGGCGCCGTTATTAATTTGTCAAAGACTTGAGGGGACGTTTCGGAGCGACTCTTCAAATTCGCAGCACTGCGAACAAAATGCGATGAATCGCACTTCATTTGCACAACTTTATGACAATAAAGGATTTCGCATATCTGGTTAAAGAAGATATCTATCCTCCTTGATACGCGCGCCGTTATTAATTTGCCAAAGACTTGAGGGGACGTTTCGAAATGACTCTTCAAATTCGCAGCACTGCGAACAAAATGCGATGAATTGCACTTCATTCGCATAACTTTATGACAATAAATGATTTTGCATATCTGGTAAAAGAAGATATCTATCCTCCTTGGTATGCGTACCGTTATTATGCGTCGAAGACTAAGGGGACGTTTCGGAGTAGAGGCGACTCTTCAAATTCAACGAACAAAATGCGATGAATCGCATTTCACTCGCATAACGTATTGACAGTAAATTGCATTCTGTTTCGCATATCTGTTTAAAACATATATTTAAAATAAAAAATTGTTTATAATGCGCCGAATGTCATTTAATTGAGAGCCGAAAAGACGCAACCTGCCAACCTTTATTCGCAGCACGATGAACAATGTGCGATAAATTGCATATCATTCGCATACCTGAAATTCTGGAGGGAAAAAATCCCGCCCAATGAATTACTAATAGAAGAGAGCTCAATCTTAGATAAAATGCTTATTATGAGTTAAGGTATATAGATAAATATGGTTTAATGTGAAATTGATTGACAATAGAAGAAAGCCAATTATTAAAAAATATAACAATGTTCAAGCTCAATTTTAGATAAAATGTTTATTAGTAGTTAAGGTATATAGATAAATATGGTTTAATGTGAAATTGACAATAGAAGAAAGCCACTTATTAAAAAATATAATAATGTCCAAGCTCAATCTTAGATAAAATATTTTTTAGGAGTTAAGGTATATAGATAAATATGGTTTAATGTGAAATTGACAATAAAAGAAAGCCACTTATTAAAAAATATAACAATGTTCAAGCTCAATCTTAGATAAAATGTGGATTATGAGTTAAGGTATATAGATAAATATTGTTTAATGTGATTATTATGTTTGAAAGTGATAATGGAAGAAAGCCACTTATTAAAAAAAAAATATAATAATGTTCCATCTCAATCTTAGATAAAATGTAGATTATGAGTTAAAGTATATAGATAAGTATTGTTTAATGTGATTATTATGTTTGAAAGTGATAGTAGAAGAAAGCCACTTATTAAAAAAAATATAATAATGTTTAATCTCAATCTTAGATAAAATGTGGATTATGAGTTAAAGTATATTGATAAATATTGTTTAATGTGATTATTATGTTTGAAAGTGATAATAGAAGGAAGCCACTTATTAAAAAGTACGATAATGTTCAATCTCAATCTTAGATAAAATGTAGAATATGAGTTAAGGAATATAGATAAATATTGTTAGTGTTATTATTATATATGAAAGTGATAATAGAAGAAAGCCACTTATTAAAAAAAATATAATAATGTTCAATCTCAATCTTAGATAAAATGTGGATTATGAGTTAAAGTATATAGATAAATATTGTTTAATGTGATTATTATGTTGGAAAGTGATAATAGAAGAAAGCCACTTATTAAAAAACATAATAATGTTCAATCTCAATCTTAGGTAAAATATGGATTATGAGTTAAGGTATGTAGATAAATATTGTTAATGTGATTATTATGTTTGAAAGTGATAAAAGAAGAAAGCCACTTATTAAAAAATATAATAATGTTCAAGCTCAATATTAGATAAAATGTGGATAATGAGTTAAGGTATGTACATAAATATTGTTAATGTGATTATGTTTGAAAGTGGTAATAGAATAAAGCCACTTATTAAAAATTATAACAATGTTCGTTTATATATTATGAACGGTAATTTAAAGAATAAATCACATTATATCATAAGATATAATAAGGGTTTAGGGTTTAGGATTTAGGGTTTAGGATTTAGGGTTTAGGGTTCAGGGTATAGGGTATGTGAAGGGGGTATGAGTAATCGCATACCCCCTTCGCATTTCTATTCGAAAGTCATTATTTATTTCATCTTTCAGTTATGCGAGGGGGTATGCGAATTGCCGCATATTGCTCGCATACTACCCCCTTTCGCACTTCTACTCTAAAGTTTATTATTTATTTCTTTCATCTTTCAGTTATGCGAAGGGGGTATGCGAATTGCTGCAAATTGCTCGCATACTACCCCCATTCGCACTTCTACTTGAAAGTTTAATATTTATTTCTGTCACCTTTCAGTTGTGCGATGGGTTAGGCGAATTTTCGCATATTGCTCGCATACTACCCCCTTTCGCACTTCTACTCGAAAGTTGATTTTTTTATTTATATCATCTTTCATTTATGTGATGGGGTATGCGAATTACCGTATATTGCTCGCATACCCCCTTTGCACTTCTACTCCAAAGTTTATTTTTTATTTCTTTCATCTTTCTTGTTTAATTTTGTTTAATTTTTTTCTTTTAGGTATGAGAATATACTCATACATACATACATACATATAATAAACAACAAAATGCAACAAACAACAAAAATATAATAAAATGCTAAAAAAAAATGTATTACATGATTCATTAATAATCTGGGGCGGGAACTGTGTCTCCATCTGTACTAAACAAACTCAAAAATTTCCATAGCCAATTGGCGCCTCATTTTCTCAGCCCACTGCTTGTTAGACTTGGCTCTGTGACTCGTCCCCGTTATCAATGCTCTTACCATCTCCACAATGCATACACTACAAGAAATTTTGTCATGTTGCAAGGTAGTATATTTGGGCTCCATGAATTTCAATTCGAACTTTTCTATCACTCCCTCTACTCCCGCATACATGGCAATCAGTGGAATATCTTTTTGGATCTTTTGGTGTCCTTTGACGCGTGATTCGAGAATGTGCTCGTTCTTTATTCGATACGTATGCCGTAGGGGGTCAAACATACGTATTGTCCCATCGCGTAAAAAGATCTGGACAATTACGTAGTGGTTGGACAAATTCACTACTCCAATAATCTGTTGCACTGAGTTGTGAGAAATTCACTAATTTGTTTTAAGAAAGTTTGCAATATTAATTGATTCAGAATCATTGAAAACATACAAATTGAATGTCGCTCCAAGGATACGGATTCCCCTAACCGTTGACCCCCTCATTCGCAATGCGAATCGAAGATCGGAGGGTCTCCAATTCCAGGTCCACTTCCCCCGTATCCATCTCATTCTCCAATTCATCCAGCATCAACTATATAAAATACAACAAAATAATAAATAATAATGTATTTAATATAATTATTAATAAACATGGAATGACAAGGAAAAGAGAAAGGATTAAAATTATCTCACAAAAAACGTAGTCGGCACGATGGTATAAGTGCCCAACATCTTCATCGGTGGCTGCAACTTCAAAAATTGTGGATTGCTTTGCATAATCCCGAAGTATGCATTCACGTGCTGTTTTATAAAATTAAACCAAACATCATCCATCAATTCATTTTTATACGTTAAGATATTACAAGACAAACATATGCATACCTCGTCCAACATCTTCACTACAAGAAATCTGTCAAAAAGTGACGAATTTCCTGTGACGAAAAAAAAAGTGTCACCGTCTGTAGCCTTGTGGTGACGAATTTTAAAAATCGTCATTACATACTTGCATACAACGACGATTGCTACATTCATCATCTTTGAATTAATTTTTCATCACATAATCATACTTTTCATGACAAAACATCTCAATTCGTTACCTAAACATCTAAATTTGTCACATTTATATAAAAATGTTGCCTGTGATGGATGACTTTTCGTCACGATTTGTTAGGCAACAATGACAAGTATATTTTTGTCACCGTTAAATAGCATTTTATGACGTTCTTTACTTTCGTCATTAAATCACATTTTTAGTGACAAATTTTATTATGACGGATAATATTTACTCACAATATGTAAGCTAATATGACAAAATATATTTTTGTCGCAAATGAATATCCTTTTTGTGACATCACTTTTTTCATCATTATATTATATTTTTTATGACGATTCTTTCTATGACATTATAGATTGTCACAGTTTTGTTAGTAACAATGACAAATTTAAATTTCACCACCAAAGATTATTATTTTGTGACATTATTTATTTTTGTCACTTAATTCAAATAATTTATAACGCTTTTTCTTAAAATGGATTATATTTCGTCATAAAATTTGTTATGAAAAAATGGTAAATTTTATTTTTGTCACCAAAAAATACTCTATTTTTGACACAATTTACTTTCGTCCTTAAAGTCGCATAAATCATGACGACTATGTTTGTGATAAATAATATTTTATCATTATTTAGTATATAGTAATGAAAATTTTATATAATTTATAAATACCCTTTCATAATAATATTAGATATTATTTCATAATTAAAATAATACTTAATAATCTTGAAACTTCACGTGAAAAAGTTATGCTCAGTAGTCAGTACTCTTGAAACTTCCTCCAATTCGTTTCATTATTTTTTTCCTTTCTTATGCACCAAAGCCTATAGAATTTCATAGTTATCAAATAACGATTTGGGGCCTGCGGTGATTAAAATTTTAGATGAACTGACAAGATAAGAAGATGAAATTTGAGAACTATAGACGAGCGGGGCTGCGGGATTAATTCTATGCCTTCAACTTCTTTGTCTTTTCCTAAAATTAGTTTGTTAGTTACAAAAATAATAATAACAATAACAATAATAATAATAATAATAATAATAATAATAATAATAATAATAATAATAATAATAATAATAATAATAATAATAATAATAATAATAAACTATAATATATGTATAATTTATTTAACTACTAATATTTTTGTATGTAATGTATTAATATGTAAAAAAATGTAATAATGTTTTTATGTTTATAAAAAAATATTTCATAAGTGAATTTCAAGTCGAATCTTTTATATTTTGTTGTCTTAAGCGAATTGAATATGAATCATGAATTAATTTTATTGTAAATGGAATACGAATAAGAATAATATAAGTTTTTCAAAATAAATTATACATATATAAAAGTAGTCGGTACGTTTCGATTTCTATTTTTTGACGGTTCGGTTTGATTTCGATTTTCGATTTTTGATTTTCAATTCTTCGCCGGTTTGGTATTATATATATACAAAATCATTTATATTTTGGTTCGGTGTACAGTAAGCTAAATGGTTAACGAATATTTTTCCTCTCCTAGTCGAGCTAACAAAGTTTTAATCTCAATTGAAAAGAACTTAAGATAATCTGAAGCGATTGGATTAGACAAAGTTTGATATTTATCAATGTGTGTGTGTGTGTGTGTGTGTTTGTAGCACACTGAATCTACATTTTTCAGCTAGAAAAATGAAAAATTAAAATGTGGAGATCGAATACAATATATATTGGTAAGTAATCAAGATGGAACAATTTTTATTGTGAGTTTCAAGATTAAATTGTGGAGATCGAATATGTTGCACTTTGATGTCTACGACTGTTCCGAGATAAGATTTCTATTTTTTCAAAGTTTGGAGAACCAATATATTTTTAAATTATTATCAGTGATATTGAAAGAACTCTCTCCCCTCGACCGATTCTCACTTTCCTCCGATTTTGGTTAGCGTATCATTCGACTTCTAAAAATCATGAAACTTTATACACATACTCTAAGTAAAACTTGTCCAAGCCTTTGGAGGAGGTTTTTCAAAGCCTACCTTCTTCGAAAATAAAACGGAAAATCAGAAGTTAGTCGGAAACTGGTCGTCCAGCCTTCGGCTCATCATCGTTCCAGCAGCTCGAGTAATAATTGATTAAATTAAAATTTGATCTCAAAGATTCGTGAATATCTTTATTAATGGTTTTAATCATATATCCAAAGATATAAAAGTTTTTGCACAAGTTTTCTTTTGATGATCAGTGAAATTAAGAATTATAAATTTAAAACTAAATATTTATATACACAAATCAGTCAATTTTGGTCGTCGGTTTGGGTCGAGTTTGACCGGAACCGGTCAGATGATAAGTCCAATTTTCTTGAATAAATCCGTTGCCAACGAACAAGTTAAAAATCGGTAAACGATTGGTTGACCAATCTGTCAAAATCAACTGATCGAACCGGTACGAACCAGTCCAATTTTTAAAAATAAAATTTTAAATATTTAATAAGATTAAATTATAAATAAAAATATATATTTTACTATATTAAATATGTAAAAGTTATTATTAATTTTCTTAAGTATTTGAATGATTTAAGTTAACCTAATTTTTAATTAACAAATATTTGTATATAAATAATTTTATATTAACCTAAAATTACTAAAGTTCCATTAAGAATCTCCCGAACAAGCCCAACTATTTAATTAGTCGGCCTATTTTTAGTCCGAATAGTCGAATTAAATTCCGAATCAAGTAGTATTTTATTTACCGGGCCCAACTATTTTTAATCGAGACATATTTAAATTTAGCCGGATATATTTTATCTCGAGCCGAGTAACATCTTAAGTATCGAGCCAAGTAGAATTTTAATAACCAAGCCCAATCGGTTAGGCCCGATTTTTTTAAGCCCAAGAAGAGAAAACCCTAAACTCACTAGTCTATCTATAATAAATAGAATACATCATCAAAATCTTAGCTCATTTTCCTCCACAAAAATCTTATCCATTAAGATTACTATGCATTCATTTCTTCAACACCATCCTCATTCATCTTCTTCAACAACATCCTCATTCATCTTCTTCAAGAAACCCTAGTTACCTTCAAGCTTCACCATCTTCTCCATCTTTTTTCCGGCCATCCACCTGCTCTGGCGAGCTGTCGCGCGGAGACCTCCACGTCGCCGCTGTCATTCCCGCTGGAAGTTTCTCCTTCATTTCCGGCGAAGCTCAAACACTGCTCCCAGCCTTCATTTTCGGCGAGCTCCTCATGCTGCCAACAAGCCAGCTCTCATTTCTGGCAAGATTCGTCACTACCGTCGAACTCACCATCTCAGACCGAGCTCGCACCACCAGCCCTTCTCTCCGGAAACCACCACATGTCCGAGCTCGCCACCACCAACCAAGCTCTATCCACGCAGCTACGAACCTTTCCTGACATCCAAATCTTGCTCAGTCCGTACGCGCGACTCAAAACCGACGAGATCTGTACCATCTCCAACGAGAAAGCTCACCTTGCTGGAAAAGCGAACCACTGCGACCCAAGCTCGCGTTCACGCCGTCATCCTTCTCCTGACGAGCTCAGTCCACAACAAGCTTCTTCCACGCGTGCTGCTCACACCGATGGCCCCAGCTGCAGCTCACCTCGCCAGAAAAGCGTCCAGCACACCTCCTTCACGGCTGCCGGCAACCAACCTCAGCCCGTTCACGACGAGCCCACGACCTGATCATCATGAAAAGCTCATCCCGAGCCTGCTGCACCACGAGCGAGATCCGAGCCAAACCGTGACCAGCAGCTCCTCCACGTGTGAGATCCGAGCCACGAGCACGTCCGAGCACCTCGATCCGTGCAAAAGCGAACCAAACCGACCCGATCCGTGGTCAACACCCATGAGCCAGCACCTTAGCCCCGAGATTCGTGAGTTTCAACGGCAAAACCGAGCTCTATAGCCCGAGTTCGACCCGTCATCCCTAACTTGAACCGGGTAGCTCCATTTTATCTCTCTTTAGCCCGATCTATTTTTCGATTCGCCGGTTTCGAGGACGTGAGGTATAATATCTAAAAACTTTAATGATATGGCTTAGACTTGAAGAATGAAATAAGATAAGAAATGAAAAGATGTTGATTTGAGTGATTTTTGGTTAAAATCGGTACGTACGAGCTTAAAGCGAATAAATCGGGATTTTTCGATAAACGCATTAAAATGCTGAAATAAATATGATAAAATTCTCCCCCATTGACTTGAGCCTTAAGATATAATCGGATTAATTTTTAATGTCCGTTAGATAGGCGAACGAGTGGTTCGAGTAAAATTACCGGTCGTAGTAAATTTGAGTTGAACGTGTTAGGTGTTGACTTGAGACTTGAAGTTTTGACCTTGGACTTTATACGTGTTAAGTAGATTATATGTTATGTTTCGTGATTTTTGGTGCCTGTTTACTATTTTATCTGGATTTATTTAGTATGTAGTCGATATGCTCGGTTTTTTTGAAAAAAATGCTAAAGGCCCCGGAATGCATTGAAATTTTATGGAAAAATCTTATAAATACTAAATGTGTTACGTTTAAAATTTCATAAATTTTGGAGACTGTTTGATATGCCTAATAATTTGGGGCTTTAGATGCTTTTATTAAAAGCGCTAGATTTTATCCGGTTGAGTATTAGCTGCAGTGGTTGGGCCTAAAAATCACTAGAAATCACATTGAACTTAGAGTTTGAGTTTCGACTTGAACCAAGATAGATAGTCGGTTGAGTAGAGAACCCTAGTTCGACCTTTTCCCGGTCAGTCCGGATGAACTCTGGATCCGGGTAGAAAAATTGTGTGTTGGTTGACACCATGTCCGTGCGTATGTACCCGGACCACAGTTAGACTGAGTTTCACTAAGTCAGACGAGCAACCGACCGGCTCAGATCGAGCCACCGGTCCAGTTTAGCCGAATCGGTCTGGATAGTCTGGACGATTCGAGAATAGCAGTTCGGAATACCGGTTTGAGCGTGAATCGAGTTCCAGTATCTTTCTGAATCCAGTCATATAAGTCAGAACAGTATAAGCTAGTTCAGATAAAATCAAATCAGTCAGATCAGTATAAGCTAGTTCAGATAAAATTAGATCAGTTAGATAAGCTAGATCAGATAAATCAGTCAAGCAGACCAGACTTAGAAATATTTCAGAGAACTCTAGAATACCTCAAAGTCAACAAATCTATCCAAAATATCTCAAGTCCTCTAAATTCAGATTAAATGGCTTTATAATCGAGCGAGAGAACCTAGTAAAATCAGATAATAATAAGAATCAAGTTTTCAGTTTGAGTTTAGTACTTAGTGCATTTTGTTCAAATATTTATGTAGCTTAAGGAGAGTCGAGCCTCCGAAAGCTACCAGTCAGTCAACACTTGCCTATCAGTAGCAGTTTACCAGGTGGGGGTCATGTACTGGTTATACATCGTCTTTAATTTCCGTACCATGTCTGAGGTATGTATGAGAATAGTTTATCGCCCAGGCTGGAGGCTGAGCGGGCCTTAATGTTCCGCCTGTTGTCCCGACCTGGAGGCTGAGCAGGCCTTAATGTTCCGGTTGGGGTGTGCACATGAATTAGCGGCTTTAAGCCGAGATCAGAATAGTTTCAGTTCAGTTCAGTACTTATATACTTAAAGTCATGATATTGAAATTAAAGATGTTGTTTAATTAAGTACTAGTGTTTGCGGAGCATAGTGGTTTTGCTCACGCCCCCATTACGTTTTTCAGGTGATGGAGCGGCGCGTGGCGCGTGAGCATCAGTGGGGCGTGGTCATTAGCAATCTTTTTGTAACGCATTTACATGTCATTTATTGAACATGTATTATTATTACTATGCGTAGACATATTATGTTTCAGCTTCCGCACATTTTAGACTTAGCATGTTATTACATGAGACTTCAGACATATGCATGTATAATTCCTCTATCTCCATGTATTATCTAATGGATTTGATTAGGTTGCATGTATTTATTTATGTTTGCATGAGAACGACTTTAAGTTAGTAGCATCCCGCGAGTTAGTATGAGTATTTTCGAAAATAAAGTTAAAGAGTTTTTCGAAAATAAAAAGCAAAATTTTTACTCTGATTTTTGTAAATCCTAGAATAATTAGGCGGGGTGTTACAATAGTTGTTCCTGATCGAATCTAGTTTACATTACATGTAACGCCCATATTTTTATTTACTATTTATGGAGCTCGACTATATTTCCATAAATATTAAGTTTCTAAATTTGATGCATTATTTAAATTTATTTGCATTAAATTAAATAATTAGTATCAAAGTCTAAGCCATGAATAATTCATTCGACTTTAATTATTAAAGTCGGACTTTTATCTAAACGAACCAAAGCCGGATAATTTGATTATTCGAGCCCAATTAATTTTGAGCGAATCCCATAATTTTAGTCGGCCATTTTAATTCGAATAGTCGAATTATTTTCCAAGACCAAGCGATATTTTAATATCGAGCCATCGTAGTATTTTAATTCTGGGCCCATTATTAGTAATTATTTCGACCGACTAATTTAGTTAGTCCTAGTTTGATTAATATTATTTAGCAAGCCCGAGCATTTAATTTCCTAGTCGCTATCCGAATTAATCTAGCCCGAGTGTTAGGATTTTTGCTAGCCCGATTATGTAGCAATTTTAGGCCCGACTCTCTAGCCCGATAAAAGCCCAACACACATAAGAAACCCTAAGCTCCTCTCTCCACTATAAATATCTTGTCCCCTTGTCTCCCAACATCAAGACTCAAAACCCTAGCCACTTTTTACTATTCATCTTCTTCCTTGTCAATATTTCCTCCATAGCCACACCATCAAGCTCAAAGTTTATCTCGATACACTAGATCCATGGCTTAAGCTTCACCATCTACACCATTTCCGGCGGATCTCCGGCGAATCTCCGGCCGGGGAGCCTCAGCCCGAACACACCACAGCTCCCCCGCTCGTTTTTTCAGCTACCAAGCTCAGCCCCGTCGAGCTTCCACCATTTCCGCCACCAGCTCCATTTCTTCCGGCGTTTTCGCGAACCAGCTCCTCCTCGCCGGAAAAGCTCGCAGCTCCATCTCCAAGCTCATTTCCCGGCGACCAACTGTACCAGATCCCGACCAAAGCTCCGCCGGCGACCTTCCACCGGTGAGCAGTTCCAGCACCTCCACGTCAAGCCCGTCCATCCCAGCTCAAGATCCGCAGCTCCTCCGCTCGTCCACCTGCAACTTCGACGAGCCCGCGACCAAGCTCGAGCTGCGTTTTCCGGCGACCTAGACCCACAGCCATCACGTCGTCTTCTCCAAACACGCGACCAGCTCATTGCTCAGGACGTCCGTACAGTCCGTACACAACACCAACACACGCGAGCTGCTGCTGCCGTCGCAGCCAGCTTCATTTTCCGGCGAGTTTACACCGGAAAAACCACCAGATCTGACCAGTTGTACCGGGGCCTGACTCAGCAGCTCCATTCCTCGACCCTAGCTCCGACCAGAAGCACTTTCAGTCCGATTTCAGCTCCTTGATCTCGGATCTATAGCCCTCACCATTAGATCCGAACCGACTACTCCCTTTTCTTCCATTTTCTAGCCCGATCCGCTCTTTTCCGAACACGTGAGGTATAATAACTCGAACTCGATTTTAATGGCTTAGATAAAATATTTGAGATGATATAAAATTAATGAATTGGGTGATTTGAGCGATTTTGAATAAATCGGGATTTTCGGGCTTAAAGCGAATATGTTCGACTTTTGAAACATAAGTGATAAAATGATTATTTAAATTTGATAAATCATAATTAATTGTCTTGAGGCTTTGGTAAAAATTTGAGAATTTTTGGGGTTCGTTTGATAGGCGAACCGATTTTATGTGTATTTGATCGGCCGTAGCGATTTTTGGTTGACTAGTCTAGGAGTTGACTTTAGACTTGATTTGTTGATCTTGGACCATACATATATTGAGGATGTTATGTTTTGATTTTCGTAAACTTTGGATGTTGTTTGACTTAGTTATAAAAATCGGGACTTTAGATATTAATGCCGTTAAAATAAAATATTAGTTTGATTGAGATTTTAGCTGCAGTTGTGGATTATAGATTTATTATAAATCACATAGAATTTGTATATTAATTATCGGCCTTAAATGAGTTAAAATTCTTCGAGAATCGAACCCTAGTTTTATCCGGTTCTGATAACCGGGTATTTTTCCAGATCCGATTAATTGTCTGAACCCTAGTACCGTCTAGATAATCTTTAACCATCGTATCATAATTTATAATGCGTGCCCGTCGTCTCGTGCCCGTCGTCTCGTGCCCGTGATCGCCTCTCGTCCAACCGATGGAGCTGAGCCGCCGAGTGCGTGCCCGTGAACCGAGTCCGAGTCAAACCCCCGAGTGTGTGCCCGTGCACCGAATCCATCCGACTTGCCGTCTACGCGCCGTTTCGTTAGCCGTGGTCCAAGCACGCCGCTGCGTCAGTGACCGTGGCTCCGTTTTAAACTCGTGCATCGGCTAAGCCGTGTCAGTCGAGTTCGTTCCGGCCCGAGTTGTCCCGCCGAACTCGAACCACGGTCGAACCGAGCTGCACATAGTCAAGCGGATGATCGACCGGCTCCGAGTGAGCCGTCGGTCCAGTTCAGTCGAACCGGTCCGGTCAGCTCGAACTGTTCGAAATATATTTCAGATAGAATGTCAGATAAATTTTAGATGCAGTCAGATTAAGATTTCAGATAAAGTTAAGAATTTCAGATAGATTTAAGATTCAGATATAGTTTAGATTTCAGTCAGATTAGATTAAGTCAGATTCTAGCCCCAGATTTAGAAATATTTCAGAGAACTCTAGAATGCCTCAAAGACGATAATATTTTCAAAATCAGCTCGTAAATTCCTAAATGATTTTTAAAGCCGAGTGAGCGAACCTAGATATATAAGATATTAAAGATTTGAGTTTTATTCTGAGCTCAGTACTTAGAATACTTCGCTCAATATATTTTGTAGCTTGAGGAGAGTCGAGCCTCCGTCAGCTACCCATTACAGATATATTCAGCATTCGCTTTCGCCAGTTTCTAGGTGGGGACCATGTACTGTGTATTTCATCGCTTTTAATAATTTACCATGTCTGAGATCTATATGTGATTAAATTGAAGGACCGAGACGAATGAGTTATCCCGTCTTGGTCAAGATATCAGATGTCAGTTATGACTTAGATGAGTGTGCGAGGCCCAGCCTAAGTCTAGAATCCAGATGAGTGGGCGAGGCCCAGCCTGGATTTCTGAGGGAGGGGACCCCCAGAGTGTGCACATGAGTACCGGTTTACCGTTAGTCCCATAGTCAGACCAGTTTTCTCATATATATGTTGATTTCATAGTTTGTTATTAATGTGCTGAGTATTCAGTGCCGGTTCCGGCGGAGCACCGTTGATTTCTTTGTGCTCACGCCTCCCCACTACCCTATTTTTCAGGTGATGGAGTCCCGCGTGACGCGTGAGC
>CACSLK010024344.1:1443028-1454260 GCA_902706635.1 Striga hermonthica
ACGCGGGCTACGCGTGCTGGGCTGACTGGGCGCTCGGGCGTGCTGCCGGGCAACGCCGAGGCCTGCTGAGCATCGCCGGCACGCTA
The DNA here is from genome assembly GCA_902706635.1 of Striga hermonthica. Lineage (NCBI taxonomy): Eukaryota > Viridiplantae > Streptophyta > Magnoliopsida > Lamiales > Orobanchaceae > Striga > Striga hermonthica. Next base: position 1,443,115 of record CACSLK010024344.1, read on the forward strand.
CTGGGCGTGCTGGCGTGCGTGATTACTGGCCAGCGTGCGTGGTACCTGCTGGCGTGCGTACGTGCTTCGCGGGACACGCTGTTGGGCGTGTGACGCGTTGCGGTGTACGCGGACTGGGTAGACGGACGCTGTGGTGCGTTGCCATGCGTGTTGGCATGCACTGCGCACGTCTACGCACACGACTGCGGCACCGCAGGGGCTTAACTGCTGAGTACTGGGCACGCGTGCGCGTTACTAGGCGCGCGGACGCTGCCTGCGTACTCGTTGGGCCTGCCGGACGTGCCTGCGCACACGCTGTGTGCGGTAGGCATCACGGTCGGCATTTCGCTAGCCGTCCGGTCACTTTTTCCAGCAATCCATACATTACTGGTTATATTTTGACTTAAAATGACGGAAAATACATAGATTACTCGGGACTTGCCGGTTCTATATTGAAATCACTCGGAGGGAGCTTATATAGCACCTCCAAGGCCATTTTGCTAAAAGAACTTGGACCGAACAACATGACTTTGACATGAACTTCTTAAAATGAACTTAACTACATAAAAAGAGGATAAATAGGGGTATACCCTTCAGTTCGGTCAAGGATTGCACGGTGATGTGCATGTGTGTGCTAAGCTTGAACGCGTGCGTACGTACCTCCCTTGTGTTTCCGCCTTCCTTGGCTATTTTTGTATAATTTTTCTACAATATTTCCTTACTATTTTCTCTCTATTTTGTATGCTGAAGTTGGCTCGGTTTTGCATGAGAAATTTCATGGGAAAACACTTGGACGTGCGGTTATTTAAAGAGGGTAAAACCGAGGGTTGATATGGGTCAAAGGAGGTGAATGGTGACAACATTTCTCTTGACAACAAGTGTCCCAAACGTGGCTGAGGTGGGACGTTTTTAGCTTAGTCATAGCCGAGGTGGCGGACATGCACGGGCTTAGTCATCACCCGTGGCCCCGTGTCGTGCCATGTGTTCAAGCAAGTTGGTGAGTCACAGACACAACTTGCACCCAAACTCATCCCTTTGAAAATTCTCACGGCAATCTTGAAGGCTTAAAGTTTGGATTACTTAACCTTGATTATAGTGCTAAGCATTGCATAAGCATGCGCTTAAGAGACTTAATGGCTCGTGCTATGCGTAGCGCCGCGCGCTGCGCACGGTCGCGTGCGCGTGCTAAGCATACGGTTGTGCACGAAGTGCGTGCATGTGTACGTGCATGGTGTACCTTGCGTACATCCACGACTTAGCTTGGTTTTGAAATCGAAACGAAATCCGAACATTCTTAATATTTAATAATTAATCCCGATTAATAATGTCCGTTTATAAAATAAACGGTTCGGAAATTAATTATCGAATTTGACTCTGTTAATAATTAACCGGATAAACTTTTCGACATAACGTCGAACATACTTGCTGAAAATGAGCGGAATTAACAAAGGATAATACATCATTTTCAATTAACAAGAAGTTGGGTTATTACAGGCCAATCGACCATAGCCTCAATTTTTCGTGGATCAACCTTCACACCCTCGTGGGATATGAAATGCCCTAGATACTCAACCACTTTCTGCCTGAATGAACACTTGGATGGCTTGATGTAAAATGAGTTTGCCTCCAAGATTTCGAGCACCACTCTGAAATGCTCAAGATGTTCAACCCACAACTTTAAATAAATCAGGATATCATCAAAGAATACCAGAACGAACTTACGTAGATACTCCTTGAAGATGGAATTCATAGCGAACTGGAAAGTGGATGGGGCGTTGCACAATCCGAATGGCATAACCAGATACTCATAGTGCCCCTGGTGCATACGAAATGCTGTCTTCGGGATGTCGGCCTTGTGGAGTCGAATCTGATGATAACCAGCTCTCAGGTCGAGCTTTGAGAAATAGCGTTACCCAGCTAACTCATCGAGCATGTCGTCGACACTAGGGATAGGAAATCGGTCCTTTATAGTCGCGGCGTTCAGAGCTCGATAGTCAGTACAGAACCTCCACGTGCCATCTTTCTTTTTAGCTAACAGTACTGGAGAAGAAAACGGACTCTTGCTATGCTGGATTAGACCTGACTCAAGCATCTCGGCCACTTGCCATTCAATCTCGGTTTTCTGAAAGTGAGCATACCTATAAGGGTGGACGTGTATGGCATGCTGCTCATTGATCAGCGGTATGCGATGATCGAACTCTCGGTGTGCTGGTAGTCCCTTAGGTTCGCCTAGTACTCCCTCAAACTCCTCGAGAAGATTTTGCACATCTCCTTGCTGTTGCTCGTCCTGGTCAATGTGCGCTTTAGTGTTCTCAACCACTACTGCAAAAATTTGGCCGCCACCTCGCCAAACTCTTTTGATGCTTTTCAGTCCTACTTCCTTGGTAACTTTTTTGCTACCCGTACTCAGAGTGACTTGTCGACCTCCAGAGTTGAATTCCATAATTCATGTTCGATAGTCGGTAGTCACCTTGCCTAACCCTTCGAGCCACTGCACTCCCAGAACGACATCCGGTCCAACCAAAGGTAAGGCATGGAGGTCATCCTTAACAGTAACTCCGTTAAACTTGATTGGCACCTTCCGGAATGACTCAGTACATTGTAGCCTTTCTCCATTGGCTATTCGAACTTCAAAGGGCTCGATTTTTATGGTTGGCAACTTCAGCTTTTGAGACAACTCTGTGTTGATGAAGTTATGAGACGAACCGTTGTCTACGAGTACGATCACTCTTCGATCTTTGACCCTTGCTGGTAGTCGCATCATCCTTGGTCCTCTGATTCCAGCCATTGCATGCATCGAGATCTCTGGCTCCTCATTGAATGCTTCAATCTCATCCTCCTGATGTCGTTCCTCCTCGACCTCAGCTTCCTCATCGTCGGGGTTGGCCACCTCAATCACAAAGGCCTGCTTGCATTGATGACCTGGGGTAAACTTCTCTTCGCACTTAAAGCAGAGGCCTTTCTCACGTCGGCGTTTGACTTCCTCGGGGGATAGCCTCCTTACTACCGACCCTGCTGGCCGAGCACTGACGTCCGGCAGTGTGTTTGCCGTCGCCTGGCTTGAGCCTGTGCGCCGTGTATTTGTGAAATGAGCATCCGCACGTCCCCTTCGCGTCGCAACCAGGTGATCTTCGCGTCGTCGGGTAGCCTCTATCGCATCGTGCATGGTGTCAGGCTGCCTGTCTGCCGTATGCGTGTGAGAGCTTCGTTGTAGTTATGGTAATCAGATGTACCGAACCGCATAAGCAACTCTCTTTCAAAAACATCTCAAGTGATAATTTGCTGCCGCTTACGATAAACCCTTGTGAGCCACTGCCACCATACATTGGCCTCACCATCGAGATAATAAGCTGCATACCTTACACGATCTGGACCGTCGGTTTCATTGAGCTCAAAATATTGCATCTCCCTGTTGAGCCATGCGTCTGGATTGCTGCCCGTGAATGTGGAAAACGTGATGCGCGGCTTGTCGGGTGCACGTCTATCGCGATAGGTGGACGCCTGGGACTGCCGGTCGAAGTCGTCCTCGCGCTCATACTCCTCGCGCCGCCGTTCCTCTCCTTCGGGCTACTCGCGGTCGTGTCGCACATGATCGCGTTGCCGCGGTGGTGGCAGGCGTGCAAGAACCCTGCGCGCCATCTCGTCGAATCATCGGTTCACGGTTTCCATCAGATCTTTCACCGTTGACTTGGTATTGTCGAGTCCTTTGCCCAGCGTATCTATAGCTTCGCTCATGCTGCGGAATTTGACATCGAGATTATCGATCTTGTCCTTCATCTCCTTATTGGCCATGGCTTTCCTTTCCTCTCTTCGATCTTTGCTTTGAGGACTCGTGTTTGAAAAAGATGATGATGATGATCAACGATCAAACTTTATTTTATTTTATTTTATTTTATATCATAGGGGGGAGAAGGATGAAAAATAGGAAAAGAAAAAGAAAGGGAATGGGGTATAAGAAAAACACACGATCAACACCTCACAATGAAAGCACCAATGATGAGGATCGTGTGTTTCGATTGCCGATAAGCCGCTAACCCGCGCCTTGAATCGCCGATAGTGTTTCTCTAGCCACAACCGCGCCTATTGAAACGAATAAAATTGCAGTAGTATTTTGGTGAAAAGACTAAAGCAAAGTTTGGTAGAACAAAGTTCTAGGTTTCTATTAATTCTTGAATGATGATAAATAACATGGGGGAAGGGCCTTTATATAGGCACAAAATATATCTAATCCTAATCTACCTAGGGAAATAATAAAGCAATAAAATATTAAGTATCCTAAACAATCTAGATCTCATAATGTAATAAGGAAACTAAATAACTTGGCTTGCACACCAAGGGATCTCTTTCTATCTCTCTCGGCCGCCTTATCCCACGCCCAACCGCCCGCGTCGCCTAGTCCTTGCGGTACTAGGGCACGCCGCCTCAGCGCGCGTGTGCAGTGGCGCCCGGCGTGTTGCACACGCCATTTTACCTCGCGCCGTCCTTAGGCGCGTGCTCGCCCGCCACTCCGCATTCCTCTAGGTGTACGGTCTCGCGCATCGCGCGTGCTCTCCCATCCAGCGTACTGCACGCACCTTCGCCCCCGGCTGCTTCCTCGCGTGCGTGCCACCCCACCATTCCGCACACCTCGAGGCATGAGGACTCGCGTGCGCGTGCTTCCCCGCCGCGCGGACCTTCCGCGATCGCGCTAGCCAGCACCGCGGCCTGCGCGTTCTGCCCACCTTCGCCATGCACGTCATTCGTGCGCACCGCTCGTACATCCGCGTGTGGTCTATCCTTGCCCGTTCTGTGCGCACTACACTCCAGTGCACGCACTTCTGCCGTCGCCCGTGTTTGCCTCTTGCAGGCATGGTAGGCTCGACTCGCGGCGTTCTTGAGCTGCCTAGCCACTTCCGCATCAGCGCCCGCGCCTGCGACACCGCGCTCGCCCATCTCGCGCGCTAGTCGCGTGTAGTCGTCCTTGCCCGATGTTTGGCTACTCTTGCGCTCCGTGCGCGACTCCTGCTCTAGGACGTGCGTCTCGCCTGCGGTCCGTGCCATTCTTTTGCATGTGTGATAGGCACGACTTGCGGCATTCTTGAGCTGCCTAGCCACTTCTGTATCATTCCCGTCCCCTTCAAGCGATTCCTTGTCCTCATGGATGAAAATTGGGAATCGATCGCACATCTCCTCAAGGTCTTCCCACGTGGCTTCTTCAGGTGGCAACTCTTCCCACTCAACTAGAACCTCCCAGCGGTAGCGTCCTGCTTTCCTCAGCTTTCGATACTCAATCGCACGTTTTGGGCGCACAATAACCCTACCATCGGTTGCGGTTGCTGGCAACTCCTCACAATACTTTTGCGCTTCTCCTAAAATTCTCTTGAGTTGTGAGACATGAATGACGGGTTGAATCTGCGAACTTTCCGGCAGTTCTAGACGATAAGCTACTTGACCAATGCGCTTCAGGATCTGATAAGGGCCATAGTAGCATACTCCCAATTTAGTTGTTGTCCTCTGTGCTGTCGTGCTCTGTCTGAATGGTCGCAGCTTCAAGTAAACATACTCGCCTGGCGCATAATTCTCTTCTTGTCGTTTTCCATCTACGAAGGCGTTGGTTCGATTTATCGATCCCTCGAGATTCTTCTTTAGCTCACACAACACCAAATCTCACTCCTCGAGTTCTCGACCGACTTCATCGTTAACTGTACCTCCCTCTGTGTAGCTCACCAGTGTTGGCGGTTTACGCCCGTACACTAGCTCAAATGGAGTCATCTTGGTTGATTCATGGTAGGTGGTGTTGTACCAGTACTCAGCCCATGGCAGAAAGTTTTCCCATCTTTTTGGAAATTGATGAACATAGCACCGTAGGTATTGCTCAAGGGTTCGGTTGGTTACCTCGGTTTGCCCATCCGTATGTGGGTGATATGCTGAACTCATGGATAGCTTGGTCCCCTGCAGCTTGAAAAATTCAGACCAAAAGTTGCCCATGAAAATCCAATCTCTGTCAGAAACAATAGATCGCGGAGCTCCGTGCAGCTTCATCACGTACTCAACGAATAGTCTGGCAATTGACTTTGCGGTGTAAGGATGGGTGATGGGTATGAAGTGAGCATACTTCGTGAATCGATCCACTACGACCATTACACCATTGAACCCATTAGAACTTGACAACCCTTCGACGAAATCCATAGTAATGTCCTCCCAAACTGCATCGGGTACCGATAGGGGCTGTAATAGACCGCTTGGTCGTCGCGAATCAGCCTTCGTGCGCTGACAGTCGTCGCACCTCACGATGTAGTCTCGGACCGTTCCTTGCTGTCCCGGCCAAAAGAAGGTATTGGCAATTCTCATCCAGGTGCGGTAGATACCCGAGTGTCCTCCAATCTTAGAATTGTGGAAGTGCTGCATGATCTTCTCACGTATCTGCCCACTGTCGGGGATGAACACTCGGCCTCGATGTAGTAAAAGACCGTTGTGCAGCTCATAATCAGCAATGGTCTCTCCTGCCTCGATCTTTTGCCGCACTTCCTTGCAATAAGTGTCCTCTTCTTGTGCCTTTCGAACTTCCTTCCAGATGGCCCATGTTGGTCCAGTGATAGCATCAAGCTCAGCTACATCTGTCCGGCGGGATAAGGCATCAGCTACAGCATTCTGTCGACCTGGCCGGTAGGCTATCTCAAAGTTGAACCCCATAAGCTTCGAGACTAACTTCTGTTGCTCGGATGTAACGATCCTTTGCTCGAGTAGATGCTTTAGTGGTTGTTGGTCGGTCACAATCCGAAAACGTCGCCCCAGCAGATAGGGCCTCCAGCATCTCACAACTTCAACAACGGCCAACATTTTCTTGACGTACACAGATAGAACCAATCGAGTCGTGCCTAGCGCCTTGCTGAGATAGGCTAGAGGTTGCCCTTCATGCACTAGCACAGCTCCAATCCCAATATCACTAGTATTTGTGTGTACTTCGAACAGTACATCAAACCTTGGCATTGCGAGTACCGGCGTTGTAGTCATGGCGCCCTTCAGGTTCTCGAATGCTTCCTCGCTAGCCTTAGTCCATGTGAATCCTCCTTTCTTGGTCATCTCTGTAAGTGGTTTGGCAATGGATCCATAATCCTTCACAAACTTCCGGTAATAGCCCGTGAGCCCCAGAAATCCTCTGAGTTGCGTGAGACTCGTTGGCTTAGGCCAGTCGACCATAGCCTCTATATTTCTTGGGTCAACCGTCACGCCCTTATGAGATATAAAGTGGCCTAAGTACTCGACCATCTCCTGCCCGAAAGAACACTTGAACGGCTTGATATGAATGAGTTAGCCTCCAAGACCTCAAGTACCACTCTCAAATGCTCCAGATGTTCAGCCCATGACTTTGAATAGACCAGTATATCATCAAAGATCACTAGAACAAACTTACGCAGATGCTCCTTGAAGATAGAATTCATAACGAATTTAAAAGTGTATGGGGCGTTGCATAGTCCGAACGGCATCACCAAATACTCATAGTGTCCCTGATGTGTCCGAAAAGCCATCTTCGGTATGTCGGCCTTGTGGAGTCGGACTTGATGATAACCTGCTCTTAGATCGAGCTTCGAGAAGTATCGTGATCCCGCTAACTCATCGAGCATGTCATCGACACTAGGAATAGGAAATCGATCCTTGATAGTCGAAGCATTCAGAGCTCGGTAGTCAGTACAAAACCTCCACGTGCCATCTTTCTTCTTGGCTAGCAGTACTGGTGAAGAAAATGTACTTTTGCTATGCTGAATTAACCCTGACTCTAGCATCTCAGCTACTTGCCTTTCAATCTCAGTTTTCTGGAAGTGAGCGTACCTATATGGATGAACGTGTACTGCATGCTGCTCATTGACCAGGGGTATGCGGTGATCGAACTCCCGGTGAGGTGGTAGGCCCTTGGGTTCGCCTAGCACTCCTTCGAATTCCTCGAGGAGCTCACGCACCTCAACCTGCTGTTGTCCGGCCTCTTCCGTGTGCGGCTTCCTACTTTCGACTACTACACCGAATATTTGACCACCACTTCGCCAAACTCTTTCGATACTCTTGAACCCAACTTCATTAGTTCCTTTCTCAGTGCCGGTGCTTAGGGTGACTTGCCGACCTCCAGATTTGAACTCCATAACTCCAGTTCGGCAGTCAGTGTTCATCTTGCCTAATCCTTCGAGCCATTGGACTCCTAGTACGACATCAGGTCCAACTAAGGGTAAAGCATAAAGATCAGCTTTTACCGTGACTCCTTGGAACTTGATCGGCACCTTTCGAAAAGATTCAGTGCATTGCAGCCTCTCACCATTGGCTACTCGTACCTCAAAAGGCTTAATCTTCGTGGTTGGTAAGTTCAGCTTCTGGGACAAGTCAGCATTGATGAAGTTGTGGGATGACCCGTTGTCCATGAGCACCATCACCCTACGATCTTTGACCCACGCTGGTAGTCGCATCGTCCTTGGCCCTCTAATCCCAGCCATTGCATGCATCGATATTTCTGCTTCTTCATCGGGCGCTTCAACCTCATCCTCCTGATGTGGTTTTCCTCAACCTCAGATCCTTCCTCATCAGAATTAGCAACTTCGATCACAAAAGCTTGCTTACATTGATGGCCTGGCGTAAATTTCTCCTCACATTTAAAACATAGGCCCTTCTCTCGTCGACGCTTGACTTCTTCGGGAGATAGCCGCCTGACCACTGACCCCGGTGGTCGAGCGCTGACGGTCGGTCGTGCGGTAGCGGTTGCATGTATCAGGCCCGTGCGTTGGTTGTCGGTGAATCGGCCGTCCGCCCGTCCCTTTCGTGTGGCGACTAGGTCATCCTCGCGTCGTCGGGCAACTTCCATGGCTGTGTGCATCGTGTTTGGCCGCTCCAGTCAGACTTCTGTGGCTAGATCGAACTTCAGCCCACCTATGAAGGCTCCCACTAGTGCATCCTCGGACAAATCTCGCACGCGGCAGGCAAGGCGTTCAAACTCCTTGATATATTCGCGCAAGCTACCGGTCTGGCGTATTCGTGCGAGAGCCTCGTTGTAGTTATGGTAGTCGGACGTACCAAAGCGTGTGAGAAATTCCCTCTCAAAGTCAGCCCATTTAATGATATGTTGCCACTTGCGGTAGATCCTTGAGAGCCATTGCCACCATACATTAGCCTCACCATCCAGATAGAATGCTGCGTACCTTACTCGATCATGGCCTTCAGTTTCGTTGAGTTCGAAGTATTGCACAATTCGGTTGAGCCAAACCTCCGAATCACTACCCGTGAATGTGGACATCACAAACCTGGGTTTGTCGGGCCTTGCCCGCTCTCGATAATTGGATGCCTGCGATCGTTGGTCGAACTCGTCCTTGTAATCGTGGCCTTCGCGTCGCCGTTCCTCGTCATGCTGCTCGTGCACGCACCGTTCCTCGCGCCGATCCTCGTGCCGTGGTGATGGCGTGTGTAACGCCCCGTTCGTTTATGAATAAACTGGATTTTTATTATTCTTATTATTATTGTTATTATTATTGTTGCCATTAATATTAATTGTTATTTGTCTAACTGCCTATATGAATTTTTTTGTGCCTTTTTTGTGTATTTATAATAAATATTAAATGTGAATATTTTATATCATTATTAAATATTATTTTAATTTAATTTAATTCAATTTTCGTCGAAACGGACTTTCGGTCGAGCACTTGGTCGCGCCCCTTTGCTCTCAACCCGCGCCGGTGACCCGCGCCCCAAGACCCGGCCGACCCTCTCTCCCTTCTCTTTTATTATTTTTGGCAAGACTTGGATAGCTTGTTGACTAAGCTATGTGGTCAAAGACCTAGCTTTATAAAAGGAGGGATTAGACCCCTTAGCTCGTCAAATTTAATTTCCTCGCAGCCTTTTTCTTTTCTCCTTTCTCTCTCGCTGATCGCATCTCTCCCAATCTCTCTCGCACTCTCTCTCTTTCGCTCCTTTCCGATCGCCGCCGTCGCTCATTAGTCGTGGTCGTCACGATGTCGCCTCAGCCCCTCGTCTCCCTCGCTGTCCGTCGCAAGCCGCGTACCGCCGTTCGGTGCTGGCTGTTCGCGTTTTCAGTGCCATCGTCGACCCCTTCCCGATCGTGTTCGAGAGCCCGGTACCACCACTACACATTTTTGCCGCCAACGACCCCGCAGACGACCACCCGCATCAAGCATCGCGAGCGTTGCCCACCACAGGCCAGCGCTGTTCATGCTCCCCGTCGTCATCCAGCGCCCCGCGATTGCACAGGCGACCTCCAGCAGACGCGCAAGCCAGCCCGCTAGCACGCCACGCGAAGCTGCCGTGCGGTACGATCGCATCGCAGCCCTCCTCGGCCCCGTTCGAACCCTCTTTCGTGCAAATCTCCCCGAGAACGGTACAAGGCTGTCTAAACCCCCCTTATTTTATGTGTGTATATGTTAGATATTGAGCCTTGAGGAGAATTGCATGTTAGGGTTTATATTATGATCGATTAATTGTGTATTACGTTCGTTATTTGCGTTCGTATGTGAATTATGCTTAAATCGTGAATAGGGCTGTGGATTATTGGAACATTTGAAGTCTTTGGCCTCATATTGAAGGCCTTAGACGTTTTTGTTGAATAATTAGTCTCTTATGCATTTTTGAATCGGGCATTGCTGCTGAATCTTTGAAAAATCATTATAAATTGTGTATTCGTCCGCTTGCTGTGAAAATTGAACTGTATGACCCACTAACAGTGTTATATGTCGTGTAAAAATTTCAAGTTGAAATAAGATCTGTAGCTATGTCAAATGTTGATTTCAAGTTCTGGGCAGAAACTTTGAAAAATCATTAAAAATTGAATTCTTGGTATTTTGCTGTGATTTTTTGGGAGTGTTAGTAATCTGATGTTATGTGTGTTGTATCCAAATTTCGTTGAAAAATTCAAAGGATTGCTTGGTGAACTAGAAAGTCCAGAATTTCATCGTCTTTTTGTAAAAATTGGTTGATTGTGTTAAACTGAAGAGTTGGGTCTGAAACCTTGTGAATATGTGCCTTTCTGGGTCTACTTTAATGTGTAAAAGTTTCAAGTAAATCGGTCGAGTGCATTTTGAAATCGGTCGATCCTATTTGAAACCCCGCTTGTCTGCCAGGCCATGTGCGCTGCTGCCAGCCAGCGCCCTAGCGCATGCCAGCGCACGCCAGCGCATGCCAGTGCACGCCAGCGCCGCAG
>CACSLK010024344.1:1500483-1512007 GCA_902706635.1 Striga hermonthica
ACACACGATCCTCATCACGGCGCCAGTGCGCATCCCAGCAACTCCCAGCCGTATACGACCGTGCCAACGAGCTGCCCGGGGCCTAACCCAGGCCTTCCTTGCAATTTTTCCCGAACCCTGATGTGTGCCTTTAACCTGTTTGACTTTGTTTTACGTGCTAAGACCATGTGTGTTGTTATTATGCATTTTGGTCAAGTCTAGATGTAGGATCCAAGTGTTCCAATATCCACGGAACTTCACGAACTGCTTGGTTGAATCAAGTTCGACCAATGTATGCTTGTGATTGTTCTCTAAGGCCAAGTAGGTGTTGATCTTAGTATATAATTGTTGTAGGTGTCTGACGAGCCGTGCTCGCTGCCTACACCCGTTTGTGTGCCATTTTCTCCGTTGCTATACCAGGTGGGTTCTAATCTAAAATTGTCTATGCCATGAATGATGAATGTTTATACTTATGGGTATGATCTATGTATGAATATGAAATATGTAGCCTATCGATGTGAGCTGTTACGGCCGTCGGTACGGTTGTCCCCGTCGATGTAATACGGTTGCCCTTGTGAGGCAAGTCTCCGTAAGTCCTGATATGGTTGTGCCCTTGCGAGGTACGTAAGCCCATATGGAAGGCCGTGTCCGTAGCGTGGCATGTACTTCCGCCTTCGGGTAATGAATCCCCGTTCTGCGGCTAGCGATAGATGTGCACAGGAGTAATGTGGTTTGTTGTGATTTTGATAGGAGATGAGACATGATGTGATTATCTTATATTCATGTTGTGACCATACTATTTTACATGTGTTATTTATGTGCATAGTAGTGAGCACTACTTTCATCTTGTGCTCACTCCCACCTGTTGTTCACGGATGCAGGTTAAGCAGGTGCCGGATGACGGGGGAAAAGACGAGTGGGTTGGTCATGATTTATATGTTTATGATTTCGCTTCCATTATGAATAAAGTGTGGTCCTTTGAGACGTGTTGAACTGTTTTCAAACTTGTCCGTGTCGGGATTTTTGGACGCTTTGTTTGATATTCGTATGAGAGTTATTTATTGAATATCATGTGTTTTCGATTATGCATGCTATGTGGTTTAGCTAATAATCATGTGGAATTTAATTAAAAAAGGTTAATGAAAACCATGTGAACAACCAGATACGACTTGGTTGATGTTATATGTTGTATAACGCCCATGTTTTCGAAAATGAGTTCGAATAATTTTATACAGGTTTTTGCAAAGTCCAGAATTTCTTTAAAATCAAAGTGGGGTGTTACAGTTTGGTATCAGAGCGAGTCTGCGTTTCTGTAGACTGGTTTAATATGTGAAAATGTGTTTAAATCTTGTGTTATGACCACTCGTCTCCGTCACTCCGCCCATCTTAAGGTATGTTTTGTTTAAGTATTAATGATAATGCTTGTTATGTAAATGATGCACATGTAGCAATGAAACTACTCGTGATGAACTTGTGATTTGGGGCTTAGGATCTATCCACCTTGATTTAATCAAACTCTAGTGTTTATTTGGTGAACTCTAGACTTCAGTAAGTATTGATTATTTTGAGTGTTTTTGTGCTAACCTTGTGCGGATTATTCAATGTAGAAGTATGAATACTCACAACAACCGTAACCGTCAGGCATCTCCGCAACCTTCTCCGCCCCATCAGCACCAGGCCCCTCCGGCCATGGACCTTACTCAGCTTATCATACAGTTTCAGAGGATGAATGCACCAACCTTTGCGGGGACTGAGAACCCCACAGCGGTGCTGGAGTGGATCAAAGAACTAGACCAGATCTTCTCTGTACTTCCCCTCCCTGACCGTCAGCGGGTATCCCTTGCAGCTTATCAGATGAAGGAGGATGCCTCCGACTGGTGGATTGACCACTGAGCCCGGAGGCCAGAGGCGGAGCTTCATGCTCTCACTTGGGAGCAAATGAAGATGATGGTGCGTAGCAAGTTTCTTCCCCAGAGCTTTTGGGACAGAATGGAGCATGAGTTCTACCACTTGCAGCAGGGCAGCTCCACGGTGGATGAGTATGTCCGTACCTTCACCCGCATGTGCCTTTTTGCGGGCGACGCCGTGAACACTGATGCCAAGAAGGCCCACAAGTTCCTCAAGGGACTCAACCAGAGGATCCGTGAGCTGGTGGGAAGTCACGGACATATGTCTTATGCAGATACCGTGAGTAGGGCTCAGGAAGTAGAGAGCTGTCTCATTCCTTTGGCTCCAGTTCCTTCCTTTTATCATGCTTCCCAGCCGTCTCAGACTGTTGTCCAGTACGCTCAGCCTATTTCCTCGGCACCGCCCGGCTCTAGCTCGGGTAAGAGAAAGGCAGATTCCCACCGGGATAACCGGAAGGGAAAGCGAGGAGGTCTAGACCGGCGCAATCATCCCTCTTCTGGCAATTGAACCTGCAAGAAATGTGGCAAGTACCATAGTGGCGAGTGCATAGCCGACCAGTGAGCATGTTTCAACTGCAACCGTCCGGGCCATTATGCCAGTGTCTGTTTTGAGCCCAAGAGACAGCCACAGTTTCCCCTGCAGCAGCAGCAGCTCCCCCCGCCGCTGCCTCATCAGCAGCATCAGCAGCCCCCACCGTTCCAGCAGAGGGCTGGGGTCAGGCTCGAGTCTATACCATCACCCACGATGAGGCCGCTCGCAATGCAGGTACCATGTCCGGAATGCTTTCGATATCCCATGTGCCTGTCTTTGCTTTATGTGATACCGGTGCTACCCATTCTTTTATTTCTTCTCGTTGCTTGGAGGCTTTATCTATTGGCACCGTGCATGCTTGTGATCCTCTCGAGGTTAGTCTAGCCTCGGGAATAATTATTATCTCTGATTCAGTGGTTCGCAATCTTCCCATCTGTATTGGCGGTCGAGTTCTGGAGGCCAACGTCTATGTAATTGATATGCTAGACTTTGACGTGATCTTGGGCATGGACTGGCTCACCCGTTACCGAGCCGATATCCGGTGCCAGGAGCGCGAAGTCACCCTCTATCCTGTTTCTGATCAGCCTGTTGTGTTCTTTGGGGTAAGTTTGAGGACTGTGCCTCGGGTCATCTCTTCTATGCGAGCTAGAAAGAGCCTTTCCAAGGGTAGCTGTCATGGCTATCTTGTTTCCATGGTATCCGACGTTGTTGATGAACGGGTGCCCGAGCGAGTATCTATTGTTTGCGAGTACCTCGACGTCTTTCCTGATGACTTACCCAGAGGACCGCCAGACTGCAAGGTGGAGTTCACTATTGACCTAATTCTCGGAGCCGGCCCCATTTCTAAGGCCCCTTATCGTATGGCGCCGAAGGAGCTTCAAGAGCTCAAGGCCTAGATTCAGGAGTTGCTCAAACTCGGCTTCATTCGTTCGAGTGTCTCGCCGTGGGGTGCGCCTGTCCTATTCGTGAAGAAGAAAGACGGATCTATGCGCATGTGCATTGACTATCGGGAGTTGAATGCCCTTACAGTCAAGAACAAGTACCCCCTTCCCCGTATTGAGAACCTTTTCGACCAGCTGAGAGGAGCCATCGTCTTCTCAAAGATGATTTGCGATCTGGCTATCATCAGCGGAAGATCCGGGAGTCGGATATTTCCAAGACTGCTTTTCGTACCTGCTATGGCCACTATGAGTTCGTAGTCATGCCTTTCGGACTCAGTAATGCCCCGGCCGTTTTCATGGACCTTATGAATAGGGCCTTTCATCCTTTCCTGGACCAGTTCGTCATTGTGTTCATCGATGACATTCTGGTCTATTCCCCAGATATCGATCAGCACAAGGAACATTTAAGGATTGTGCTGGAGACTCTTCGTCGCGAGAAGTTGTATGCTAGGTTCTCGAAGTGCGAGTTATGGCTGAACCGTGCGGCATTCCTTGGCCACATTGTGACAGCTCGAGGCATTGAGGTGGATCCCAGCAAGATCGTGGCGGTGAGCAAATAGGATACGCCAAGAAGTGCTGCAGATGTTCGTAGTTTCCTGGGGTTAGCAGGATACTACAGGAGGTTTATCGAGGGCTTCTCGAGGATAGCCCAGCCACTGACCAACTTTACGAAGAAGGCCGTGAGGTTTATTTGGAGTCCTCAGTGCGAGGAGAGTTTCCAGGAGTTGAAGAGGAGACTCACTACCGCGCCTGTCCTATCCATACTCGACCCTACTTTGGAGTTCACCATCTATAGTGATGCTTCGAAGATGGGCCTGGGTTGTGTTCTCATGCAGCAGGGGAAAGTCGTAGCCTATGCTTCAAGGCAGCTGAAGCCTCACGAGCAGAACTACCCCACTCATGATCTCGAGTTAGCTGCAGTTGTCCACGCCTTGAAGATTTGGCGGTACTACCTCTACAGAGGCAAGTGTGAGATCTTTACCTACCACAAGAGCCTAAAGTACATTTTCACTCAGAAGGAGATGAACATGAGGCAGTGTAGATGGTTGGAGCTGGTCAAGGACTACGACTGCACCATTAGCTATCACCCTGGAAAAGCTAATGTGGTAGCCGATGCCCTTAGTCGGAGGAGTTATGGCCAACTTTCTTGCTTGTTTACCATGCAGGATGTTCTTCTTCGGGAGTTCGAGCGATTACAGTTAGAGGAAGTAGAGTCGACTTCGACAGCCGAGGGCATGTTGGCCTCTTTGGTTGTGGGACCGACCCTTCGGGAGAGGATAGTCGTCGAGCAACCGAATGACCGTTTCTTATGCTGGATGAGGGAGTTTTCAGCAGCTGGTAGAGTTGGTGGATTCACAGTCGTATCTGATGGAGCCTTGGTCTTCGAGAGTAGACTTTGTGTTCCGAAGGTGTGGGAACTGCGGAGAGAGATTTTGATGGAGGCCCATAGTGCCCCGTACACCATCCATCCTGGTAGCACGAAGATGTATCAGGACGTGAGGAAGTCTTTCTGGTGGCGAGGCATGAAGAGGCAGGTAGCAAAGTTCGTGGATGGGTGCCTGGTGTGTCAGCAAGTGAAGGCTGAGCGCTAGAAACCGAGAGGGTTGTTGCAGCCCCTTGAGGTTCCCCTGTGGAAGTGGGAGTGCATCACCATGGATTTCTTAGTGGGACTGCCAAAGTCGAGGAGCGGGTATGATTCGATTTGGGTGATAGTGGATCGCCTTACGAAGTCTGCCCCTTTTCTGCCAGTTTGGACGACCATGAAGGCGAGTGATTACGCCGAATTGTTCGTCAAGGACATTGTTAAGCTTCATGGAGTGCCCGTGGAGATTATTTCGGATCGAGATGCCAAGTTCACATCCCAGTTCTGGAGGACGTTGCACCGAGCCATGGCGACGAGGTTGGAGTTCAGTACAGCCTTTCACCCCCAGACAGATGGCCAGTCGGAGCGTGTGATCCAGTACTTCGAGGATATATTGAGGGTTGTGGTCCTGGACCGAAGCCTGACTTGGGAGTATGCCCTGCCGCTAGTCAAGCTGACCTACAACAACAGCTACCACTCTTCGATCAAGATGGTCCCGTACGAGGCTTTGTACGGACGTAAGGTCCGGACCCCTTTGTATTGGGATGAGGTTGGAGAGAGGAGGATAACAGGTCCGAATTTTGTCCAGAGTACTGCAGCGACCGTTGAGGAGTTCCGAAAAACCATCAGGTCTGCCCAGGAGAGGCAGAAGGTCTATGCCGACCGGGAGAGGCAGGAGCATGTTTATGTTGTGGGAGATCATGTCTTCCTGAAGGTTTCACCCATGCAAGGTGTGATTCGCTTCGAGAAGAAAGGAAAGCTTAAACCTCGCTATATTGGGCCGTTCGAGATCCTTGATCGAGTCGAGAACTTAGCGTATCGGCTGGCTTTACCACCAGACTTGTCGGGTGTGCACGACGTATTCCATGTCTCGATGCTTCGGAGGTATGTGCATGATCCTGAGCATGTGGTGGACTTCGGCGAGCTGCAGGTCGAGCGAGACCTTACCTATGAGGAGGTGCCGGTAGCTATCCTGGACCGAAAGGTCCATCAGCTGAGGAACCGGACAGTGAGCTTGGTTAAGGTGTTGTTGAGCCGACATGATGAGACCGAGGCGACTTGGGAGAGGGAGGACGGTATTAGGAGGCATTATCCGAACTTTGAGTTCTGAGTTCTCCTTTGTATTTTTATTTCTTTCTAGTTTCGTTTTCGAATTCCGAGGTCAGAATTCTTTGTAAGGTGGGTAGATTGTCATTTGAATCTCCTCAACTTCTTCCCCAGGTTGGATATCCATTTTCTCCTTACCTTTCTCCACTTTCTGCTTATCCTCCTTCGACCTCGATCCCACTGGTCGATTAACCTCCTCCCCCTTCGACTCGGCCTGCCTCTTCGCCAATTGCTTGTTATTGTTGACTGTTGTTTGGTAGCAACTTCTCGAAGTGAGCTGATCCCCGGCAATCTCCCCTACGTTTTCGCCCACCGGATATTTGATCGTCATGCGGTACATGGATACGACCGCCTGGAATGCATTCAAGCTCGTCCGCCCCATGATGATGTTATAGGACGACTCAACCCCTACAACCACAAATCTCACCATGCGCACCTTCCTCAACTCTCCCGATCTCAATGCCACGGGCAAACTGACCTCTCCCATCGGCATAACTTCTCCCCCATTAAAGCCGTAAAGTGTCGTGGTCACCGGTTTCAGCTCCATATTCAGCTCCTTATTAATTTGCACAAAACAATCATAGAACATAACATCTACCGAGCTCCCAGTATCAATAAACACCCTTTTCACGTCGAAGCCTGCAATCTCCGCGGTTATCACCAAAGCGTCGTTGTGCGGTAGGACCACTCCCTCGGCATCCTCTGCTTTAAAACTTATAACCGGCATGCGAGCCGTAATCCCTACCTCCTCTCTCTTCCTCTTCACAGCTCGAGCATGCTCCTTCCTAGCCGTATTCGAGTCTCCATCCGTTGGCCCACCGGAAATCATGTAAATCGTTCCTCTCTTCACCGGGGCTTCTCCTCCATGCCTCTGTTTATCGCCATCTCTTCTTGGCTTCTTTCCTCGACCGTCTCGACCATCTCTGCCATCTCCCTCCTCATCTCTATTACTCCTTTCTTCCGAATCCTCCCTACACCTTCTCCTTCCTTTCCCTTTCACCCTGTCATGATATACAAATTCTTTCAAATATCCCGCTCGAATCAGCCTCTCGATCTCATCTTTCAAATGTCTGCAATTCTCCATGGTGTAACCATAATCTCGGTGAAAGCGACAGTAAATATCCGACCTAGGTCGAATTGGGCCTGTAAACCTCGTCTTCGGCCAAGTCACATCCTCACTCGACATCTTCTGCTCCATGGCCTCGAGGACCTCCGTCATGTCTTTCCTCAAGGGCGTGAAAGTGTGGTATCTCTGTCTCTCGAACAACATCGGCCTCCTCATCCACTCATCTCTCTTCTCCCTTTTCAAATCTCGACTCTCTCTTTAGGGTGATGCCCTCTTCTGCCCACTCCGTTTGGGCGAATTCCTCCTCGGCGATCTCCCCCTCTGCGGACTTTTCTCCTTTTTTGGCTCTGGTCGAGCCACTCCCTCCAACTTTGCAAACTCCATCTCCATCTTCTCCAAGTTAATATACTTCCTGCACCGCTTCAGCACATCCTCATATGATCGAGCAGGGGTTTTTGCTAGGGAAGTTCGACAAGGCCCTGCTCGAAGACTCCTTATCAATCCACCCGCCTTCACCTCGTCCGAAGCCGAGTGCACCTCTAAACATGTTTGGTTATATCGAGCAACGTAGTTCCTTAATGATTCCTTCTCCCCCTGCCTCATTGCCATCAAAGTCAAATACGTTTTCTCCTGCACCACCGCGCTCGAATATTGATTGATAAGCTTGCCAATAATGTCCTCAAAACTCGCGATCGACCCAGGGAGAAGCTAATGAAACCAATCGAGTTCTCCTCCACGCAGAGTCGATAAAAATGCCCTGCAGCAAACAGAATCAGAGTACCCATGCAACACAACCACATTTTCAAAGGTCCTCACATGCCTCGACGGGTCAGATGACCCATCATACACCAAGTTGGTCTCCTTGAAATTATTTGGCAAAGGAGCAGCGAGAATCTTCCTTGAAAAGGGATGTCCTCGAGCTCTCCTCTCTGGCCTTCCCTCCACCTTGTCTTGCAGCTGGCGCAACTGTTCCGCCATCCTCTCCATTGCCCGATCTCTTCCAGCTCCTCCTTCTCCATAACTAGACACATCCTCATCCTGGCTTCCGGCCACCGTGGTCGGCGCAGTGGTAGCATGAGATGTATGACTTGCGACTTGCTGCACCGCCTGCGCCGCCGCGGCCGCCGCTATCCTCTGCATCTCTTCTTGGGTCATCGCCACCATTTGTTGGCCGGGGGCTTGTACGGCTGCCTGTGGTGGCCCTCCTCCTTGCGCCACCACTCCTCCCTGCCCTTGTGTTGGATCCGGTGGTGGTGGCGGCATCGCCGCTGCTGCTGCTGCACGAGCCTCCTGGACCCGACTGGAGCCGACATCTCCTCCGGGAATCACTGTCGTCACACCCACACCTTGAAGGATAGGTGCAGGAGTGATCGGAGTCTGCGATGGGCCAGAAAAACCCGGAGGAGGGTCGTGCCCCAGCGGCCTGGTCGTCGTCCAAGCTTCGTCGAACTTCGACTGCAAGTTTTTAGGTATTCCGTCCGCCATAGCTGAGCTTCAAACAAAACTTTTTGAACAAAGAATCCCCACAGACGGCACCAATAATGCAAGCGTAAGCGTCTTGGTCCGGTTTGAACGGATAGATCTTGGTCCTCGCCAGTAGAACGCCGGAAACCTGCAAATAACTCTCACACCGGGGGTTGTGTCCGGTGAAGAGCCTCCGATGCTTAAGTCAGTATGTGTATGAGTATACTGAAGTGAATAATGAATAGAATGTGTTAAGGGATAAAGGATCACCCCCTTTATATAAGGGTGAGATACCTGCCCTAATAGCTGTCCGGATAAGGATGAGCTGGCTGCCCAAGCTGGCCGTCCGTACTCTGGCACGCCGCGCACATGTCAGAGGTGGCGCGGGGCGTTGGGAGCTGTCAGAGGTGGTTATCGCTATCACCCAATACATTGTCGACACGTGTCCCCCCTGCACATGGGGTAAATATTCTCCAGGGACTCAGGTGGAGGCTCTTACGCGCGCCCGTGATACACTCGCCCATGACTAGGCCGACTGTTAGTTCCTCGAGGCGATCGACCTGTTGAGGTCGAATAGGTTGCTCGATCATGTATCTAGTCGAGCGATGGGTTGCTCGATCGTTAGTCTGGTCGTGCGGTGGACTGGTCGACCACATGCTTGGTCGACTGTCTGAATGATCGATCCTCCCGCTTCTTGTCTTGGTTTCCTCCTAGTTTGACCATCTTGACCAGTTGAGCAGACCGGTTTAGCCTTGTGCATATAATATCCCATATCATCTAGTCCCCCCCACTCTGGTCGAGTCTAGATGACTCGATCTAAGAGTGAATTGGTATTTATCTACCTCCTTGATGGTTTGTCACCCAATATCGACCAGCCAATAGGTTTCCCACTCACGTTTTCAAATAATTTCCCATTAATTGCTAGAAATAAAGTCGTCTGCTTCAAGTCCTTTCTGTCGGGCCTGCTTTTCTGCCACTCGTCGCGCTTGTCACATGTGTCAGGCGTTTATGAATAAATTAGATTTCTATTATTATTCTTATTATTATTATTATTATTGTTGCCACTAATATTAATTGTTATTTGTCTAACTTCCTATATGAATTTTTTTGTGCCTTTTTTGTATATTTATAATAAGTATTAAATGTGAATATTTTATATAATTATTAAATATTATTTTACTTTAATTTAATTTAATTTTCGTCGAACCGAACTTCCGGTCGAGCACTTGGTCGCGCCCCTTTGCTCTCAACCCGCGCCCGTGACCCGCGCCCCAAGACCCGGCTGACCCTCTCTCCCTTCTCTCTTATTATTTTTGGCAAGACTTGGATAGCTTGTTGACTAAGCTATGTGGTCAAAGACCTAGCTTTATAAAAGGAGGGATTAGACTCCTTAGCTCGTCAAATTTATTTTCCCCGCAGTCTTTTTCTTTTCTCCTTTCTCTCTCGCTGATCGCATCTCTCCCAATCTCTCTCGCACTCTCTCTCTTTTGCTCCTTTCCGATCGCCGTCGTCGCTCATCGGTCGTGGCCGTCGCGACGTCGCCCCAGCCCATCGCCTCCCTCGCTGTCCGTCGCAAGCCGCGCACCGCCGTTCGCTGCTGGTCCTGTTCGCGTGGTCAGTGCTGTCGTCGACCCCTTCCCGATCGTGTTCGAGAGCTCGGTACCACCGCTACCCAACGTTGTCGCCAGCGACCCTGCAGACGACCAACCGCATCAAGCATCGTGAGCGTTACCCACCCCAGGCCAGCGCTGTTCGTTCTCCCCGTCGTCATCCAGCGCCCCGCGATCGCACAGGCGACCTCCAGCAGACGCGCAAGCCAGCCCGCTAGCACGCCACGCGAAGCTGTTGTGCGGTACGATTGCATCGCAGCCCTCCTCAGCCCCGTTCGAACCCTCTTTCTTGAAAATCTCCCCGAGAACGGTACAAGACTGTCTAAACCCCCTTATTTTATGTGTGTATATGTTAGATAGTGATCCTTGAGGAGAATTGCATGTTAGGGTTTATATTATGATCGATTAATTGCGTATTACGTTCGTTATTTGCGTTCGTATGTGAATTATGCTTAAATCGTGAATATGGATGTGGATTATTGGAACATTTGAAGTCTTTGGCCTAATGTTGAAGGCCTTAGACGTTTTTGTTGAATAATTTGTCTCTTATGCATTTTTGAATCGGGCATTGCTGCTGAATCCTTGAAAAATCATTATAAATTGTGTATTCGTCCGATTGCTGTGAAAATTAAACTGTATAACCCTATGATCGTGTTATATGTTGTGTAAAAATTTCAAGTCGAAATAAGATTTGTAGCTATGTCAAATGTTGATTTGAAGTTCTGGGCAGAAACTTTGAAAAATCATTAAAAATCGAATTCCAGGTATTTTGCTGTGATTTTTGGTGAGTGTTAGTAATCTGATGTTATGTGTGTTGTGTCCACATTTCGTTGAAAAATTCAAAGGATTGCCTGGTGAACTAGAAAGTTCGGATTTTTATTGTCTTTTTGTAAAAATTGTTTGATTGTGTTAAACTGAAGAGTTGGGTCTGAAACCTTGTGAATATGTGCCTTCCTGGGTCTACTTTAATGTGTAAAAATTTCAAGTAAATCAGTCGAGTGTATTTTGAAATCGGTTAGTTCTAATTGAAACCTGGTTGTCTGCCGGGCCCTGTGCACTGCTGCCAGCCAGCGTGATGAAGATCTTGTATCCCGCTCAACTCGTTTGTCTCGAACTAAGCTTTGCCAAGGCTTCTTTCTTGACGATAGGTGTGGACGACTCGGTTATTAGCCTAATCTTCTCACGATAATTGAGATNNNTGGCCTTCTTTCCGACACTGTATGTAAACACGCACTAACGGCCTTGCTTAGACATACGTTAAGAACATCAGTTCCCCCTCAAGATTGGCTCACCAATTCAATACTTCATTCAAGATGTAAAATATGATGAGGTACAT
>CACSLK010024344.1:1515078-1526596 GCA_902706635.1 Striga hermonthica
AATAACTAATTGTCTTGCACACCAAGTATCTTGATGCTCAAGTAATCCACTCCCAACTCAAACTCTCGCCGCCTTCCATACGCGTGTCATGCGCGCCGCCTCTCGGCTTGTCCGCGTCCTTCGCGCGCCTCACCTGCGCCGCCCTTCTCTTGCGCGTGCGCACCCGCATCCCGTTTGCCTACGCCCGCGCGGATTAGGTTCCTCGCGCCGGCGCTGTATGCGCTCGCCCCTGCGCGCTCTCCGCTGCTGTCGTGCTCCTTGCGCGCGTGCGCATCGTCACCCGGCACTCTTATCCCCTTCAGGTCACGGCTTCCGCTCGCGTCACCCATACTCGCGCGCTTATTGCGTGCTTCGCCGCAGCTGGCCAACTCCCGCGCGTCCCAGCCAATACCCTCACTACAATTGCCTACGGCACGCCCATGTGCTCCAGTCGTCTCGCGCGTGCCATCATTGACCTCGCGCTCGCCTTTCGCGCATTCGGCCCGCAACCATGCATCGTCCGCTGCTCCGCGCGTACCGCCAACATCCGTGGCCTGATCGCGTGTCGCGTCTTCGTGTGTGGCCTGTTCGGTCCAACCGCGCGCATCATGGGCCGATGCGCGCCACTCGCCCATTAGCCGATCATTGTCGTCCTTGTTACCGCTCGTTCCCGTCGGCTCAGGCCATGAATCCCAACCCTTTAACCTCACACAATCTTCCGCCGATATCCACCACCCTTCTTCAACCCATCTCAAACCCCGCCTTCTAGCCTCCTTCTTTCGGGCTAGTCTCTTCCTCGCACAAGGCCAACAAAATTGACTTGCCTTTGCTTTGCGTCGTCTCTTGGCCTTGCGTTTCCTTGCTTTCAACATCAACCTTGGACCACATCCCTTTGGCCAGTTCCTTTTGCATGGAGGTCGATATATCAGGCTTGATGGCTCCTCCAACATGTTCTCCAGCCAAATATCTAGATTATCGCCATCATCATCGTCGGACTCACCGGGGTTAATAACCACTTTCGTATCACGGGCGCGCGGGCGCAGCGCTGGGCAGCAGCGCGCGCGGGCAGCACGCGCGCGGGCAGCACGCGTGATTACGGATCGGGTGTTGCGTTCCCTCGACTTGTCTCGATCACGGCTTCGCCACGGCCTTGCTCTCGACGATAGTGTGATCAACTCGGTTATTAGCCTAACTCTCTCACGATACTTGAGTTCACTCGGGTATTAGCCTCGCTACACTCTCGAAATAGATCGGATCTTAGCCTCTCTAGATCGTTGAACTGGCTCGGGTCTTAGCCTCACCAATTCGATTGCATGATCGAACTCTCACGAATCCTAACACACGGTTTCGAACAAACGTTCTTTTCTATTTCATCAAATCCAAGACAAGAAAAACAATGTGGGAACATCCCTATTTATAGATCCTAATTACTACTAATTCTAATCTACCTAGGAAACTAATTAAAGCAATTAAATATTAAATTCCTAAACAATCTAGATATTATTGTGCAAGAAGGAAACTAAATATCTAGAGTCCTAAATTGACTAGATCTTGATCTTGCTTGGCTTGCACTCCAAACAATTCCAAACCACACGCCCAAGTATTTTCGGCCGCCTCATGACTTGCGCATCGCACATGTGTGCGCTGCCTTAGTACTCACACTCCTCGTCGGCCTAGGTCTCTTGCGCGCCCACCTCGCACGCGCGCCTATGCGTGCGCCCAGTCCGCGTCCGGTTTCCTCGCGCGCGTGCGCGTCGCTCCCCTTGCCTATGCCTACCGCGCATAGGCATGCGCCCATCCAGTCGCGCGCAATCGCGCGCCCTTCGCCTCGCCCGTAAATCTCGCGCGCGTACGTCCTGCTGCCCCTCACTCGTATGCCTGCGAGGTTTCGGTTGCCGCCTGCGTGACATTCACCCGCGCGCCCAGCTCTCCCGTCGCTCGCTGCCCGCGCGTACCTCCCGTCCCCCGTGGCCTGCTCGCCTACCGTGCACCCGTGTGCACCCAACGCTGACCGCGTACCGATCACCCGCTCTCGCGCATCACCACCCGATGCGCGCTTTTCGCCCGTGCAACCATCGATCACCCCCGACCACTTTTCGGCCTCGACAACCACTTCCGTATCATTCCCCTCCTCTTCAAGACATTCCTTGTCCTCAAGGATTAAGAAATTTAGCACATCCACGTCGCTATCTTCTTCTTCAACGGGGAATTCACCTCGATCCTCAGTCATTAACTTAATGCGCTTTCCTGGTCGTCCAAACTCCATCTTTCCTCGCTTGTAGTCAGTCGTAATAGGTCCAAGCGTTTCCAGCCATTGTACTCCTAGCACAATATCTGTTGCCTTAAGCGGTAAGGCATAAAGATCAATCTCCAGCTCGTGATCCTGTGCCATTATTGGGACCTTCTTGAATAATTGACTTCCCTGCAGCTCATGTCCATTGGCCACCTTGACACCAAACTTCTTGACTTTTGTGGGTACTAACTTCAGCTTTTGTGCTATCCTTTCATCGATAAAATTTAAACCCGACCCACTGTCCACCAGGACCTCCAACAACATATCCTTTACCTTGGCCGTAAATCTGATCATCCTAGGACCACGCTTGTTGCACTTCACCATGTGCAACCAGGACTCTTCCTGCGACTTTTCCGCTTCTCGTTCCTCCTCAATTTCCAACACAAAAATTTCTTTACCCTTGCACTTATGGCATGGCGCAAATTTCTAGTTGCAAGTAAAGCACAAGCCTTTTTCTCTTCGCCTTTGTATTTCATCCTCCGTCAGCCATCGGTAGTTGCTAGTGGTGCGTGTACCGTTGCCGACTGTTGGCTTGACCTCAGCCCGTGGGGGCGTATCGTCGACCACGACGCTCGCGCGCCGAACGTCCGTGCGTCCCTCGCTCGGTCTGGCCCTGCGCACTGCCGCGAGATGATCCTCGTGCAGTCGCGCTGCTTCCATGGCAACCCTTGTCGACCTTGGCCTGTCCAACCGTACCTCCGCAGCCAACTCAGCCTTTAAGCCTCCTACAAACGCACCTACTAGTGCCTTTTCGGGCCAATCTCGAACTCGGCTTGCTATCCTCTCAAACTCCTTTTGATAGTCCCGTAGACTACCGGTTTGGCGGATCCTTGTCAGCGCCTCATCATAATCAAAGTATTCGCTAGACCCAAACCTGGCAATCAGCTCCTTCTCAAAATCTCGCCATCTGATTTGTTCGCCTTTATTTTTATAAACATGTGACACCCATTGCCACCATGTGTTGGCCTCCCCATCCAAGTAGTAGGCAGCAATTTGAACTCTTTCAGATTTGTGTACCTCATTGATCTCAAAAAATTGCACGGCACGACTTAACCATGCATCCGGATCTACTCCTTCGAACGTTGGCATCGTTATCTTCGGTTTCGCACTTACGTTCTCCTCGCGACGATGCCGATGGCCATGCGTCCTGCGATCGTCGTGGTGTCGGGTAGTGCGCGTCGCGCGCGTTCCCCGCGACCGTTCATCGTCGTCATCGTGACTAGACGTCGAACTGCCCGTTCCCGCCATGGTTGATCTTGATGTGCGGCTCCTCCGCGAATGGTGGGTGACTCTCTCGAGCTGTCCCGCCAAGTCGTGTATCATAAGCTCCAACTTTGCCATGTTTTCATTGACCGCGTGTTGTCCGTTGCCAAGGGACCTCACGCTTTCCTCAAGTGCATCGAATCTCTCACGATTCGTCATGACTCTTTTTTCTTTTTTTTTAAGACTCTATAAAAATAATTCGAACAAAGTCGAACCAAAATGAAAAGAAAAACAAAAGAAATTCGGCCCCTTCACAAAAATGTAATAACCGAAAAAAAAAATCAAACAAAAGGACTAGATGACACTTTTTTTTTTTTTAGGACTCACGAAATTTTTTCGAAAATTAAGGATAAAATTCGAAAAAAAATTCGTACCAAAAGAAACAAAAAATCGGACAAAAAAAGAAAAAGAACGGGATAGAAAAAGTTCACGAACACCCAATCGATCACTCTCAATGAAAGCACCAATGATGACGGATCGGGTGTTGCATTCCCTCGACTTGTCTCGATCACGGCTTCGCCACGGACTTGCTCTCGACGATAGTGTGATCGACTCAGTTATTAGCCTAACTCCCTCACGATACTTGAGTTCACTCGGGTATTAGCCTCGCTACACTCTCGAAATAGATCGGGTCTTAGCCTCTCTAGATTGTTGAACTGGCTCGGGTCTTAGCCTCACCAATTCGATTGCATGATCGAACTCTCATGAATCCTAACACACGGTTTCGAACAAACGTTCTTTTCGATTTCATCAAATCCAAGACATGAAAAACAATGAGGGAACATCCTTATTTATAGATCCTAATTACTACTAATACTAATCTACCTAGGAAACTAATTAAAGCATTTAAATATTAAATTCCTAAACAATCTAGATATTATTGTGCAAGAAGGAAACTAAATATCTAGAGCCATAAATTGACTAGATCTTGATCTTGCTTGGCTTGCACTCCAAACAATTCCAAACCACACGCCCAAGTATTTTCGGCCGCCTCATGACTTGCGCGTCGCACATGCGTGCGCCGCCTTAGTACTCACACTCCTCGTCGGCCTAGGTCTCTTGCGCGCCCACCTCGCACGCGCGCCTATGCGTGCGCCGAGTCCGCGTCCGGTTTCCTCGCGCGCGTGCGCGTCGCTCCCCTTGCCTATGCCTACCGCGCATAGGCATGCGCCCATCCAGTCGCGCGCAATCGCGCGCCCTTCGCCTCGCCCGTAAATCTCGCGCGCGTACGTCCTGCTGCCCCGCACTCCTATGCCTGCGAGGTTTCGGTTGCCACCCGCGTGACCTTCAACCGCGCGCCCAGCTCGCCCGTCGCTTGCTGCCCGCGCGTACCTCCCGTCGCCCGTGGCCTGCTAGCCTACCGTGCACCCGTGTGCACCTAACGCTGACCGCGTACCGATCACCCGCTCTCGCGCATCACCACCTGATGCACGCTTTTTGCCCGTGCGACCATCGATCACCCCCGACCACTTTTTGGCCTCGACAACCACTTCCGTATCAACGCGCGCGGGCGCAGGGCAGCAGTGATGCGGAAGTGGCTAGACAGCTCAAGAACACCGCCAGTCGGGCCTACCATGCGCGCAAGAGGCAAGCACGAGTGACGGCAGAAATGCGCGCACTGGAGGGAAGTACGCGCCCGACGGGTGAAGATGACCAGCACACGGACACACGGGCGGAAGGCGAGGACGTTGGCGAAACACGCGGCAGCGGTATGCACGCAGCGGATGCCTATCGCGTGCAGGCAAGGGGCACAGGGGACGCGAGCGTGGGTGAATAGAACGTGCGGGCCGCGGTGTTCGGGAGCGCGCGCGCAGAAGGACCGCACAACGGAGAAGCACGCGCGCGCGAGCCCTCAGTCCTCGAGGAATGCGGATAGCCGGGCGGGGCGCACGCGCGCATTGAGGCAGCGAGAAGCAACGGCGTGCGCGGCACGCCGTATGAGCGACACGCGCGCGAAAGGGGCGGTACCCTAGTCCGCGAGGACTAGGGCGTGGACTATGGCGGCGACCGACCTAAGGGCGTGCGTGCGCAAGAGTATGGGAGAGAGAGGATTGCTTGGAGTGCACACCAAGAGATCTAGTTTCCAACTAGCATTATAATTAGGACATTTAATATTTTATTGCTTTATTTGACCCTAGGTAGATTAGGCTTAGATATAATTTTGTGCCTATATAAAGGCCCTTCCCTCATGTTATTTTCATTCATTCAATCATTCAAGAAATCAATACAAATCTAGAACTTTGTTCTTCCAACTTTGCTTTAGTATTTTCACCAGAATACTATTGCAATTTTATCGTTTCAATAGGCGCGGTTGTGGCTTGAGAAACACTATCGGCGATTCAAGGCGCGGGTTCGCGGCTTATCGGCAGTCGAAACACACGATCCTCATCATTGGTGCTTTCATTGAGAGGTGTTGATCGTGTGTTTTTCTTCTACCCCATTCCCTTTCTTCTTCTCTTCGATTTTTCGTCCCCCCCTACTCAAAAAACAAATATATATATATATACATAAATATTTTCGTTCATCATCATCATCATCTCAACCACGAGTCCACAAAGCAAAGAGCGGAGAGAAGAAAGAAAAGCCATGGCCAACAAGGAGATGAAGGATAAGATCGATAATCTTGACATCCAGATGCAAAGTATGAGCGCGGTTATGGAAGGAAGGCTTGGATCGCTTGACGAAAGTCAAAACAACACCAACGCCGTCGTCACGAGACTCGAGCAGCGGTTAGAGGAAGTATTGCGCGCGATCCAGCAGCAACCGCCGCACCATCGCGATGATCCCCCACGGCGCGAACTGCGCCGGCATGCCGAGAACGCCGAACGCACACCATCCCCACGGCGTGAGGATCGACGCGAGCAACGGCGCGCGCGCGAACAAGAGGAGGACCGGCGACGCGAGGGTTACGAACACGAGGAGGAGTTTGATCAACGGTCACAGGCGTCCACCTACCATGAACGGCCGAAGCCCGACAAGCCGAGGTTCGTAATGTCCATCTTCACGGGTAGTGATCCGGAAGCTTGGCTCAACCGAATCGCGCAATATTTCGAACTGAATGAAACCGACGGCCACGATCGAGTAAGGTACGCAGCATTCTACTTGGATGGATAGGCCAACGTATGGTGGCACTGGCTCTCTAGGATCTACCGTAGGCGGCAGCAAGTCATTACATGGGCTGACTTTGAGAGAGAATTGCTCACTCGATTTGGCACGTCCGATTACCATAATTATAATGAGGCCCTCGCACGAATCCGACAGACAGGCAATTTGCATGAATACATCAAGGAGTTCAAACGACTAGCCTGTCGCGTGCGAGATTGGTCTGAGGATGCGCTAGTAGGAGCTTTCATAGCTGGACTGAGATTCGATCTGGCCGCAAAAGTCTGACTGGAGCGGCCGGACACGATGCATAACGCCATGGAGGTGGCCCACCGACGAGAAGACCATCTAGTCGCTACGCGAAGGGGACGGGCGGATGTGCGATACGCCGACACACGACGCACGGGGCCGAACCAAACCACGGCCGGCGCACGGCCGAGCGTTAAAAATCGGCCAGCAGGGTCGATAGTGAGGCGACTGTCTCCCGAGGAAGTTAAACGTCGACGTGAGAAAGGCTTATGTTTCAAGTGTGAGGAGAAGTTTACACCAGGTCATCAGTGTAAGCAAGCCTTTGTGATCGAAGTTGCTAATCCTGATGAGGAAGGATCTGAGGACGAGGAGGAACCACATCAGGATATCGTAGTTGAGGGGCCTGACGAAGAAGCAGAAATCTCAATGCACGCAATGACCGGAATACGAGGGCCTCGAACGATGCGATTGTCGGCCTGGGTCAAAGATCGGAAGATGGTGGTGCTAGTAGACAACGGGTCATCACACAACTTCATCAATGCCGACTTGTCCCAGAAGCTGAACTTACCAACCGCGAATATCGAACCTTTTGAGGTACGAGTAGCCAATGGTGAGAGGCTGCAATGCACTAAATCCTTCCGGAAGGTGCCTATTAGGTTCAGCGGAGTTACGGTGAAGGCTGATCTCTATGCCTTACCTCTGGTTGGGCCGGATGTCGTCCTAGGAGTACAGTGGCTCGAAGGGTTAGGCAAGGTGACCACCGACTATCGAACAGGAATTATGGAGTTCAACGTCGGAGGTCAGCAAGTCATTCTGAGTGCGGGCAATGAAAAGGGTACCAAGGAAGTAGGGCTTAAGAGCATTGAGAAGGTTTGGCGGGGTGGAGGCCAAATATTTGCCATAGTACTGGAGAAGACTGAGGCGCACATAGATCAAGAGGAGCAACAACAAGGAGATGTGCACGATCTTCTCCAGGAATTTGAGGGAGTACTGGGCGAACCTAAGGGACTACCCCCACACCGGGAGTTCGATCATCGCATACCACTGATCAACGAACAGCATGCCATACACGTTCATCCCTATAGGTATGCTCACTTTCAGAAAACCGAGATCGAACGGCAAGTGGCCGAGATGCTTGAATCAGGATTAATACAGCATAGCAAGAGTCCGTTTTCTTCTCCAGTCCGGTTAGCCAAAAAGAAAGACGGCACGTGGAGGTTCTGTACCGACTACCGAGCTCTGAACGCTGCGACCATTAAGGACCGATTTCCTATCCCGAGTGTTGATGACATGCTTGATGAGTTAGCCGGGTCACGCTATTTCTCTAAGCTCGATCAGAGAGCTGGTTACCATCAGATTCGACTCCATAAAGCCAACATTCCAAAAACAGCCTTTCGTACACACCAGGGGCACTATGAGTATCTTGTTATGCCATTCGGATTATGCAACGCCCCATCCACTTTCCAGTTCGCCATGAATTCTATCTTCAAGGAGTATCTGCGTAAGTTCGTTCTGGTATTCTTTGATGATATCCTGATCTATTCAAAGTCATGGGGCGAACATCTTGGGCATTTGAGAGTAGTGCTCGAAATTCTGGAGGCCAACTCATTCCACATAAAGCCCTCCAAATGTTCTTTTGGGCAAATGATGGTTGAGTATTTGGGGCATTTCATATCACACGAGGGCGTGAAGGTCGATCCACGAAAGATTGAGGCTATTGTCGATTGGCCTAAGCCAACAAGTCTCACGCAGTTGAGAGGATTCCTCGGACTCACGGGCTACTATCGAAAGTTCGTGAAGGATTATGGAACCATCGCCAAGCCATTGACAGAGATGACTAAGAAAGGCGGGTTCACATGGACCGAAGCTAGTGAGGAGGCGTTTGGGAAACTGAAGGAAGCCATGACTACAATGCCAGTACTCGCCATGCCCAGGTTTGATGTCTTGTTCGAGGTACACACCGATGCGAGTGACATTGGAATTGGAGTTGTGCTAGTGCAAGAGGGACGACCCCTAGCTATCTCAGAAAGGCACTAGGTACTACTCGGTGGGTTCTATCGGTGTACGTGAAGGAGATGCTAGCAGTTGTTGAGGCTGTAAGGTGCTGGAGGCCTTATCTGTTAAGCTGACGCTTTCAGATTGTTACCGACCAACAACCGCTTAAGCATCTATTGGAGCAAAGGATTGTTACCCCCGAGCAACAGAAGTTCGTATCTAAACTTATTGGGTTTGACTTTGAGATAATCTATCGACCGGGTCAACAGAACGCAGTAGCCGATGCACTATCCCGACGAACAGAGGTGGCCGAATTGAATCACTGGGCCTACTTGGACCATTTGGGAAGAGATCAGGAAAGCGCAAGTAGAGGACACCCATTGCCAGGGCTGTGCCAATCGCTAGAAGCGGGTAAGACAACTACTATCGATTACGAGTTGCATAATGGTCTACTTCTACACCGAGGACGGGTCTATGTTCCCGACAGTGGGCAGTTACGCGAGCAGATCATGCAGCACTTCCATGACTCTAAGGTTGGAGGCCACTCAGGTATCTACCGCACGTGGATGAGAATAGCCAACACCTTCTTCTGGCCCGGACAACAGAGTATCGTCCGAGATTACATAGCACGATGCGATGATTGCCAGCGCACTAAGTCTAACTCACGACGACCGAGTGGGCTATTGCAACCGCTACCAGTACCCGAGGCAATCTGGAAGGACATTACTATGGATTTCATCGAGGGGTTACCGAATTCTAATGGATTTGACGGTGTTATGGTTGTGGTGGATCGTCTCACGAAGTATGCTCACTTCATACCCATTACCCATCCTTACACCGCGAAGTCAATTGCCAGGTTATTCGTGGAGTACGTGATGAAACTACATGGGGCACCTCGATCCATCGTCTCTGATCGAGACCGGATTTTTATGAGCAGCTTTTGGTCTGAATTCTTCAAGTTGCAAGGAACTAAGTTATCAATGAGCTCAGCCTACCACCCACAGACAGATGGACAAACTGAGGTAACCAACCGAACCCTTGAGCAGTATTTGATGTGCTACGTCCATCAATTCCCGAAACGGTGGGAAAACTTTTTACCCTGGGCTGAGCATTGGTACAACACCACTTACCACGAGTCAACCAAGATGACGCCATTCGAGTTGGTATACGGGCGAAAACCTCCAACACTGATCAATTATTCGGAGGGGAGTACGGTCAACGATGAGGTTAGTCGAGAACTAGAAGAACGAGATTTGATGTTACGTGAGCTGAAGAGAAATCTCGAAGGCTCAATTAACCTAACTAAAGCCTTCGCGGATGGAAAAAGGCGTGAGGAAAATTTTGCACCAGGAGAATATGTCTACCTAAAGCTACGACCATTCAGACAGCGCACGACAGCACAAAGAGCCGCCACTAAATTAGGCGTTCGCTATTATGGGCCTTATCAGATTCTGAAGCGCATTGGTCAGGTAGCATATCGCCTAGAGTTACCAGAAAGTTCGCAAATCCATCCAGTTATCCATGTCTCACAACTCAAGAGAAGTTTGGGAGAAGCGCAGAAGTATTGTGAGGAGTTACCTACAACCGCCACCGATGGTAGGGTCATAGTACGACCAAAACGAGCGATCAAGTACTGTAAGGTAAAGAGAGCAGGGCGCTATCGATGGAAAGTACTAGTTGACTGGGAAGAGTTGCCATCCGAGGAAGCCACATGGGAAGATCTTGACGAGATGCGTGATCAATTCCCGAATTTCATCCATGAGGACAAGGAAGCACTTGAAGGGGACGGGAATAATGCGGAAGTGGCTAGATAGCTCAAGAACGCCGCCAGTCGGGCCTACCATGCGCGCAAGAGGCAAACACGAGTGACGGTAGAGATGCGCGCACTAGAAGGAAGTACGCGCCCGACGGGTGAAGATGACCAGCACACGGACACACGGGCGGAAGGCGAGGACGTTGGCGAAACACGCGGCAGCGGTACGCACGCAGCGGACGCCTATCGCGTGCAGGCAAGGGGCACGGGGGACGCGAGCTTGGGTGAACAGGACGCGCGGGCCGCGGTGTTCGGGAGCGCGCGCAGAAAGACCGCACAACAGGGAAGCACGCGCGCGCGAGCCCTCAGTCCTCGAGGAATGCGGACAACCGGGCGGGGCGCACGCGCTCATTGAGGCAGCGAGAAGCAACGGTGTGCTCGGCACGTCGGATGAGCGGCACGCGCGCGAAAGGGGCGGTGCCCTAGTCCGCGAGGACTAGGGCGTGGACTATGGCGGCGACCGACCTAAGGGCGTGCGTGCGCAAGAGTATGGGAGAGAGAGGATTGCTTGGAGTGCACACCAAGAGATCTAGTTTCCAACTAGCATTATAATTAGGACATTTAATATTTTATTGCTTTATTTGATCCCTAGGTAGATTAGGCTTAGATATAATTTTGTGCCTATATAACGGCCCTTCCCTCATGTTATTTTGATTCATTCAATCATTCAGGAAATCAATAGAAATCTAGAACTTTGTTCTTTCAATTTTGCTTTAGTCTTTTCACCAGAATACTATTGCAATTTTATCGTTTCAATAGGCGCGGTTGTGGCTTGAGAAACACTATCGGCGATTCAAGGCACGGGTTCGCGGCTTATCGGCAGT
>CACSLK010024344.1:1645760-1662284 GCA_902706635.1 Striga hermonthica
TGGTCCGGTGTTAGTTTTGCCGTGAGATTTCAGTTTCAGTTACGTGACTTCGGTCGCGAGATTCAGTTATCAGTTACGTGGCTTTTGCCGCGAGATCAGACCGGTTTATCAGTTATCAGATATCAGTTTCAGTTCAGCTGTATATACTCAGTTCATGATATAGTTATTATTTACGATATTGTACATTAGCATGTGTTTCTACGGAGCACAAGTGGTTTAGTGCTCACGCCCCATACTTTTCATGTTTTTCAGGTCGCAGGGTCGGTGATGAGGAGTGAGCGGGGCGAGCTGTTCAGGATATTTGTGATTGTTGTATTTTGATGTAAAACCATGCTATGTCTTCCGCTAAAACTTTCAGAACTTGTTATCAGACTTTTCTCCGACATTAGTCGGAAAGGACTTTATAACCGTATTTATTTATCAGTTTGAATTTTTAACGGTTTTCAAAAAAAGTCAAGTTTTTCATGGTAGCCCCCGAATCAGTTTTCGCAAAAATAAGTATTTTACTAATTAATTCAGAAAATTGCGAAAAATTGCGTACTCTGATATAAAAGTAAGTCGGGGTGTTACACTTAAAGTCGGGCAAAATAGTGACGTCGGCCTGGCGGAGAGAAATAATGATGTCGGCCTAGCCGAAGCAGTGGCTTACAGCTGGGCAAAATAGTGACGTCGACCTGGCTGGAGCTGTGGCTCTACTGCGGGCCGAATAGTGACTTCGGCCTAGCCGAAGCTATGGCTCAAGGCTGGGCAAAACAGAGAAGTCACCATTATTTCGCTTAGCTCTACGGTGGGAAAAAATATTGACGTCGACCTACCCATGGTAAACGACGGGCAAAATAGTGACGTCAGCCTGGCCAGGTGAAATAGTGATGCCGGTCTTACCAGAGCTGTAGCTCAATACCGGTCGAAATAGTGACGTCGTCAATATTTTGCCCACCTCCATGGTGGGTAAAATATTGACGTCGACTTGGCCGTGGAGCCCCAGCTCCGGCCAAGTCGCCGTTGAGCCACATCGGTAGGTGAAATAATAACGTCGGCCTGGCAGAACCTGTTGCTCAAAGGCAGGAGAAATAATAACTATGGCCTGGCTGGAGCAGTGGCTCCACATCGTGCGAAATAGTAACGTCAGCTAGGATGAAGTTGCAGCTCCACTGCGGGCGAAATAGTGACATCGGCATAGCCAGAGCTATGGCTCAAGGCTGGGCGAAATAGAGAAGTCGTCACTATTTCTCCCGCCTCTACAAAGAGCGAAATTTTAACGTAGGCCTGACCGTGGCTCAACGACGGGTGGAATAGAGACGTCGTCAATATTTCACCTAGTATTTCACCCAACCCCACGGTGGGCGAAATATAGAAGTCAGCCTGGCGTGGAGCCACATCGGCAGGTGAAATAATGTCGACAACCTAGCCAGAGCAGTGCTTCAACGGCAGACGAAATAGTGATGTCAGGCTAGAAATAGTTGTGGCTCAATGGCTGGCAAAATAGTGACGTCAGCCAGGCAGGAGCTGTAGCTCCAGTGGGGGCGAAATAGTGACGTCAGCCTGGCCAGAGCCGTAGCTCCACGATGGGCGAAATAAGGACATCGACCTGGCTGGAGCTGTGGCTCAAGACTGGGCAAAATAAAAAAGTCGTCAATATTTCGCCTGACTCTACGGTGGGCAAAATAGTAACGTCGGCCTGGTCGGGCGAAATAGTGATGTCGGCCTTGCCGAAGCTGTGGCTTAACACCGGGCGAAATAGTGATGTCGACCTGGTCGGAGTTGTGGCTCAACAGTGGGTGGAATAGAGACGTCATCAATGTTTTGCCCAGTTCCACAGCTCTATCCAGGTCGACGTTGATCCACATCGGCAGGCAAAATAATGACGTCGGCCTGCCCAGAGCTGTGGTTCAATGGCGAGCAAAATATTGATGTCTGCCTGAAAAGAGTTGTGGCTCAACGATGAGCGAAATAGTGATGTCGGCTTGACCGGAGCTGTCACTCAACTATGGGCAAAATTGTGACATCAGCCTGGCCGGAGCAATGACTCAAGGCTGGGCGATATAAAGAAGTCTATGTTTTTCGCCCGGCTCTACTTCGGGTAAAATATTGACGTCGGTCAGGTAGTGGATCGACGGCGGCCGAAATAGGCATGTCGGCCTGGCACGGCGAAATAGTGATGTCGGCCTGGTAGGAGCTTTTGCTCAAGGCCGGGCGAAATAGTGATGTCTGCCTGGCCGAAGCTATGGCTCAACGGGGGGTGTTATTGAGACTCCGTCACTATTTTGCCCAGCTCTACGGTGGGCAAAATATTGACGTCAGCCTGGATGTGTGAAATAGTGATGTTGGCCTGGCCGGAGCTTTGACTCAACGTCAGGCGAAATAGTGATGTTGGCCTGGCCGGAGCTGTGGTTCAACGGCTGGCGGAATAATGACATCGTCAATTGTTTGCTAACTATTTCACCCAGCTTCACAGTGGGTAAAATATTGAAGTCGGTCTGGCCGTGGACCCACAGCTCCGGCCAGGCCACCTGGGGCCACATCGGCAGGAGAAATAATGATGTCGGCCTGGCTGGAGAAGTTTTTCAATGGCGGGTGAAATAGTGACGTCGGGCAGGAAAGAGTTGTTGTTCAATGGCGGGCGAAATAGTGACGACTGCCTAGCTAGAGTTGTGGCTTCACGGCGGGCGAAATAGTGACGTCAGCCTGGCCAGAGCTGTGGCTCCACGGCGGGCAAAATAGTGACGTGGACCTGGCCGAAGCTGTGGCTCAAGGTTGGATGAAATAAAGAAGTCATATTTCGCCCAGCTCTATGGCAGGCGAAATATTGACGCCGACCAGGCCTTGGCTAAATAGCGGGAGAAGTAGTGACGTCGACCTTGCCGGGAAAAATAGTAATATCGGTCTGACCGGAGCTGTGGCTTAACGCTGGGTGAAATAGTGATGTCACTCTGGCCAGAGTTGTCGCTAAACGATGTGCAGAATAGAGACATCGTCAATATTTCGCCCAATATTTCGCCCAGCTCCACAGCGGATGAAATATTGACGTTGGTCTGGCCGCTATGGAGCCACATCAGCATGGCAAAATAAGAATGTCAGCCTGACTGTAGTAGTTGTTCAATGGTGGGTGAAATAGTGACGTCGGGCTTGAAAGAGCTGTTGCTCCACTGCTGGCAAAATAGTTACGTCAGCTTGGCCGGAGTTATGGCTCTGTGGCGGGAAAAATAGTGACGTCTGCCTAGCCGGAGCTCTGGCTCAAGGCTGGGCAAAATATAGAAGTCCTTCATATTTTACCCGGCTCTATGGGGGGCCAAATATTAATGTCGGCCTGGCCGTGGTTGAACAACGGGCGAAATAGTAACAAACTAACAATGGCCTGGCCGGGAAAAATAGTGATGTCGGCCTGATTGGAGTTGTGGCTAAACGGCAGGTGGAATAGAGACGTCGTCAATATTTCTCTCACTATTTCGCCCAGCTCCACTGCGGGCAAAATATTGACATCGCCTTGGCCGTGGAGCCACATGGCAAAATAATGACGTCGGCCTGGCCGGAGCTGTGGTTCCACGGCGGGTGAAATAGTGACTTTGGCCTGCAAAGAGCTGTGGCTCAACGGCAGGCAAAATAATGACGTCAGTGTGGCTGGAACGGTGCTTCACTGCGGGTGAAATAAAGACGTGAGCCTGGCCAGAGCTATGGCTTAAGCCTGGGCGAAATAGAGAAGTCGTCATTATTTTACCCGGGTCTATGGCAGGTGAGATATTGATGTTGGTCTGGTCGTGGCTCCACGATGGGCGAAATAGTGACATCAGCCTGGCCGGGCAAAATAGTGATGTCGGCCTGGTTGGAGCTGTGGCTAAACGACGAATGGAATAGAGACGTCGTCAATATTTCTTTCACTATTTTTGCCCAGCTCCACTGTGGGTGAAATATTGACGTCGTCTTGGCCGTGGATCCACAGCTCCGGCCAGTCTGCCGTTGATCCACATTGGCTGGC
This sequence comes from Striga hermonthica, assembly GCA_902706635.1. NCBI lineage: Eukaryota > Viridiplantae > Streptophyta > Magnoliopsida > Lamiales > Orobanchaceae > Striga > Striga hermonthica. The sequence goes on from CACSLK010024344.1 coordinate 1,649,734, forward strand.
AAAATAATGACGTTGGCCTGGCCGGAGCTGTGGTTCCACGGCGGGCGAAATAGTGACTTTGGCCTGGAAAGAGCTGTGGCTCAACGACGGGCAAAATAATGACATCGGCGTGGCCGGAACTGTGCTTCACTGCGGGCGAAATAGTGATGTCAGCCTGGCCGGAGCTATTGCTTAAGGCTGGGCGAAATAGAGAAGTCGTCACTATTTTACTCGGGTCTACGGAGGGTGAGATATTGATGTCGGTCTGGTCGTGGCTCAACGGCGGGCGAAATAGTGACATCAGCCTGGCCAGGCAAAATAGTGATGTCGGCCTGACTGGAGCTATGGCTCAACGCCAGGCGTAATAGTAACACCGGTCTGGCCGGAGTTGTGGCTCAACGACAGACGGAATAGAGATGCCATCACAATTTCGACTTATTCTATGATGGGTGAAATATTGATACCGGTCTGGGCAGGTGAAATAGTGATGTCGGCCACGCCAAAGCTGTGACTCAATGGCTGGTGAAATAGTGACGTCGGCTTGGCTGCAACTGTGGCTCGACGGTGGGCAGAATAGAGATGTCGTCACTCTTTCACCCGGCACTACGGCGGGCGAAATATTGATGTCGCTTGTCCGGGCGAAATAGTTATGTAGGTCTGGTCGGAGCTGTGACTCAACGCTGAAAATATTAATGTAGGCATGTTTGTGGCTCAACGGCGAGTGATATATAAAAGTCGTCAATATTTCGCCCACTATTTTGCCAGGCTCCACGGCGAGTGATATATAAAAGTTGGCCTGGTTGTGGAGCCACATCGGCAGGCGAAATAATGTCGTCGGCCTAGCTAGCGTAGTGGTTCAATGGCGGGCGAAATAGTGACGTCAGGCTTGAAAGAGTTGTGGCTCAATGGTGGGCGAAATAGTGTGGTCGACCTGTACGGAGCTGAGGCTCCACTGCGGGCGAAATAGTGATGTCGCATGGCCAGAGTTGTGGTCCACTTCGAGCGAATAGTGACGTCAGCTTGGAAAGAGCTGTGGCCCAACGGTGGGAGAAATAGTGATATCGGCCTAGCCCGAGCTGTGGCTCCACTTCGGGCGAAATAGTAACGTCAGCCTGGCTAGAGCTGTGGCTCCACGGCAGGCGAAATAGTAACTTCGGCCTTGTCAGAGCTATTGCTCAAGGCTGGGCAAAATAGAGAAGTAGTCACTATTTCGCTCGGCTTTAAGATGGGTGAAATATTGATGTCGACCAGGCTGTGGCTAAACGGCGGACAAAATAGTAACGTCGGCCTGGCCGGGAAAAATAGTGATGTCAGCATGGCCGGAGCTGTGGCTCAACGATGGGCTAAATAGTGACGTCGGCCTGGCTAGAGCCGTGGCCCAACGACGAGCAGAATAGAGACGCCGTCTCTATTTTGCTCGGCTCTACGGCGGGAGAAATATTGACGTCGGCCTGGCCGTGACTCAACAACGGGCGAAATAGTGATGTCGGCTTGGCTGTAACCGTTTGCTCAACAATGGGCGAAATAGTGACATCGACCTGGCCAGAGCTGTGGCTCAACGACGGGCGGAATAGAGACGTCATCACTATTTCGCCCGACTATATGATGTGCGAAATATGGATGTGGAACTGAACATGGATCAACATCAGGCGCAACAGTGACGTCAGCCTGGCTGGGCGAAAAAGAGATGTCGGCCGGGCCTGAACTGTGGCTAAAAGACGAGCAGAATAAAGATGTTATCCTGGCCAGAACTTTGGCTACACAGTGGGCGAAATTGTTACGTTAGCCTGGCCGGAGCTATGACTCAAGACTGGGAGAAATAGAGAAGTCTTCACTATTTCACCCATCTCTACGACGGGCGAAATATTAATGTAGGCCTGGTCGTGGCTCAACAGTTGGCGCAATAGCGACGTCTTCAATGTTTCACCTAGCTCTACGGCGGGCAGAATATTGAAATCGGCCTGACCGTAGAGTCACATCTCCGGTAGGCCAAAATAGTGAATTCGGCCTGGCCGAGTGAAATATTGACGTCTGCCTCGTCGGAGCTGTGTCTCAATGCCAGGCAAAATAGTGACGTCGTCCTGGCCGGAGCTGTGGCTCAACGACGGGCGAAATATTGACGTCGGTATGGCTATGGCTCAAACAGCGGGTGAAATAGTGATGTCGTCCTCGCTGGAGCTGTGTCTCAATGCTGGGTGAAATAGTGATGTCGGCTTGGCCGGATCTGTGGCTCAACGACGGGCGGAATAGAGACTCCATCATAATTTTGTCCGGCTCTACGGTGGGCGAAATATTGACGTCGGTCAGGGTTGTGGCTCAACAACGGGCAAAATAGTGATGTGGGCTTTGCTGGAGATGTGGCTTACCGCCGGGTGAAATAGTGATGTCGATCGGGCTAGAGCTGAGGCTCAACGGCGGACAGAATATTGACGTCGGTCTGGCCGGTGTTGTGGCTCCATGGCGAGCAAAATAGCGACTTCTGCCTGGCCGATGGTGTTGGGTTCGCCTGTACCGTACGAGCTATACGTAGCGGAATTTAAATTTTTTCAAAACATGTATTTAACCATTAAATACATAACTCGTACATACATATGGCGAATTAACAGATAGTCATCTTTAAAAACATGTAATAATACAAATTTTGATTTGTTTGATAGTAAATATAATATTTACTGTTGATCTTGAACTCCTTCAAATTCGTAGATGGATTGAGGAAATCGATTCCCGGATTGGTAACTTCACTTTGCTTCTTGTGCTTGTGGTTACTCGCTTAGGAATCCACGTGTCTTCCCTCTAAACGTATCTACCTTCTTGAAATCGGGTTCCGACGAAAGTTCCTTCGCTAGTAGAAACTTCTCGGTTTTTGATAGTATAGAATATATATATTTATAAGGAAATATTTCAAGAACTATTCTTGAAAAACACTCAACTCTTGAATGTATCTCTCTATTGTAGAAGAAATTATGTAAAATGACTTAGCAAAATTTTGTAAACTCTTTACACATATTTATACTAAACTTTTTAGTATAAAATAATCAATAATTAATAATATTTAAATAAAATCAGATTTTATTTAAATATGATTTACTAACTATTGACTTTTATATAATAAACAATGTAGAGTGGTTCCCTAACCTCTCTTAACCACCATTTATTATAATCATCAATTATTTTAATCTTTAATCATATTAAAGATAAAATAATAAAACATTAAAATAATAATTCTTGAAATCATTTTTCAAGACTTTATTATTTTAATCATTTCTTCCAATTTTCTTATTTAATAATCATATTATTATTTGGATTTTAAATTTAAAATCCAATTTTAAATTTCAACTATTAATTAGTAATTACATTAATTACTTAATTAATATCCAAAATTCAATTAATCAATCCAATTGATTAATTTAATATATTCCATAAATTGATATCTAATCAAATTAGATTAATCAATTAATTCTAACTCTTTAGAATTACTATTTGAATTTTACCTTCATTCAAAAATTGGTGTGACCTTTTAGGTTCACAATTAATACTAGTAGTGGGTTTACAACTATTTGTAATTTGAGTTAATCTTTATTAACTCTTATTCATGAATTAACCCCTTCATTCATGAACCCACATATCATGGGAACACCTAGCATGTAGCATGAATCTAGTGTACCTATTTTGATTACAATTACATACATGTAAAATCCTTTCGACATCCAATTTCCCGATTAAATCTTTGGGTATGATTTTGTCGAAACCCAAATTGATTTAATAACTATGATTCCATTTCAAGTTTAGTAATTCGTGTACGAATCTCCATTCATCCCGCCTTGGCCAAGGACTTTGAATTACTAACTATAAAACACATAGGAAATTTACTTATCTTCATAAGTGTCGAATCCTTTGTTGGCCACTAACAAACTTCCATACATATTAACACAATACCCAAAATATCCCTTTATACGATTGTGTTAGCAACCAAAACAAAGCAGAATGTAATATGCACAAAGTTACCATTGTGCCTCAAGTCTAAGGATCAATCATGTACTATTGTAACATGAAAATACTTATTCGACAAGACAAATCTTTCATTAAGTATTTTTCATACGGTCATGTTCAGTGAACTTGTTCTCTAACAAGCACCCACATATATGTACTTGCGTCCCACTAATGTTGATGGAATGCAACATTCTTGTCCAACAAGCATACATACTATGTGCAAGTCTTTTCCGGATTATTCGATATCCCATCTCGAAACATCCAACGACTTGGAACTGTATTTAAGATCACAGCTTTCAAGATATGTTCCATGATCACCATCTCTATGCGCAACCATATCTTATAGCTATATATGATCTAAGGACTTTATCGTAAGTGCAAATATATGATAAATGCTTACTCTTAAAATAAAGTGATGCCTTTTATTTAATATAATTCCAATAGATTGTATTTACAAGTAGAATACGTCCAATCTGTTTGGAACGCCGGGTATACTACTCTAACAATCTCCCACTTGCCCTAGTTCCAATCACTCATGTATCTTAGACCCATCTTCTCATGATGTCCTTCAAACACTTTCTGTGATAAAGGCTTAGTTAAGGGGTCTGCTATATTTTCTGCCGAGTCGACTCGATCCATAACGACGTCGCCTCTACCAATGATTTCTCTAATCAAATGGTATCGTCTCATGATGTGTTTGGACCTTTGATGAGATCTTGGTTCCTTTGCTTGCGCAATAGCCCCATTATTGTCACAATAAATCATTATTGGATCAACAACAGATGGTACTACACCCAACCCTTGGATGAAGTTCCTTATCCAAACAGCTTCCTTTGCAGCATCAGATGCAGCAATATATTCAGCCTCTATAGTAGAATCAGCAATCGTTTCTTGTTTGGAACTTTTCCAACTGACTGCTGCTCCATTCAGAGTAAATAAGTACCCAGACATGGAGTTAAAGTCGTCTTTATCGAACTGAAAACCGAAATCAGTAAAGCCTTCTAGTTTCAATTCTCCATTGCCATATACCATAAAAATATCCTTAGTCCTTTGTAAGTACTTTAGAATATCCTTAACGGCTTTCCAGTGTTATTCACCTGGATTAGACTGATATCTGCTTGTTACACTTAGTGCATGAGCAACATCAGGTCTTGTACATAACATTGCATACATAATGCTACCAATAGCAGATGCATAAGGTATATGATTCATCCGTTCTCTTTCTTCAGGTGTCTTTGGAGACATCGTCTTAGAAAGAGAAACCCCATGACTCATTGGAATATATCCACGTTTGGATTCTTCAATGCTAAACCGTTTTAGTACCTTATTTATGTACGTTGACTGGGATAGTCCGATCATCCTTTTAAATCTATCTCTATAGATTTTTATCCCTAGGATAAAGGATTGTTCTCCCAAATCTTTCATGGAAAACTGTTTAGACAACCATGTCCTAGTTGACTGTAACATCCCTACATCATTCCCAATGAGTAGTATGTCATCAACATAAAGAACAATAAATGCAACTGCACTCCCATTAACCTTCTTATAAACACATAGTTCATCTGGATTCTGATGAAAGTCAAACGTTTTGATCGTTTCATCAAACCGAATGTTCCAACTCCTTGAAGCTTGTTTAAGTCCATAAATGGACCTTTGGAGTTTACAAACCATTTGTTCACTCCCACTGGATATGAAACCTTCCGGTTGTTTTATATAAATGTCTTCCTTAATGTTTCCATTAAGAAATGCAGTTTTCACATCCATTTGCCATATCTCATAGTCATAATACGCAGCTATGGCTAGCAATATCCGAATAGACTTAAGCATTGCTACTGGTGAAAAAGTTTCCTCATAATCAATTCCTTGCTTTTCAGTATAACCTTTAGCAACCAGTCTTGCTTTAAAAGTGTTTACTTCTCCATCTCCACCACGTTTTCGTTTGTAAACCCATTTACAACCTATGGGTACAATACCCTGTGGTGGTTCAACCAAAGTCCATACTTTGTTTGAATACATGGAATCTATCTCGGATTGCATAGCTTCTTGCCATATATCTGAGTCAATGTCCGACATTGCCTCATCATAGCTTATTGGATCATTATCCAAAAGGAGTCCCTCTTCATTGTTCTCTAACAATAGGTACAGCCTCTCAGGTGGCCTAGAAATCCTTTCAGATCTCCGAAGAGGTTGTGTTTCAGATGGTCCAGTCCCTACTGGAATGTTATTTGTGGTACTTTGTGGAATTTCTTGTGGTTTTTCATTAAGTTCTATGACTCCGCTATTCTTTAAGTGAAACTCTTCCTCTAAGAAAACAACATTCCTGGAAACAAACACCTTTTGTTCAGAGGGGTCATAGAAATAGTACCCAATAGATTCTTTTGGATACCCCACAAAATTACATAAGATGGATCTCATATCCAACTTACCTCCCACTAACTGCTTCACATAAGCAGTACAACCCCATACTTTCATATATTTGTACGAGGGTGTTTTGCCACACCATATCTCATAAGGTGTGCTGGGTACAGCTTTACTTGGTACTCTATTCAAAATATGTGCCGCTGTTTCTAAGGCATAGCCCCAGAATGAAAGAGGTAAAGTAGTGGAACTCATCATCGATCGAACCATGTCTAACAAAGTGCGATTCCTCCTTTCTGAAACTCCATTAAGTTGTGGAGTTCCAGGAGGTGTCCACTGTGAAATAATCCCATTATCTCGTAAATAATCAAGAAACTCATTAGTCAAGTATTCACCTCCTCGATCTGATCGAAGAACTTTAATACCACGACCAATTTGTTTCTCCACTTTATTTCTGAATTCTTTAAATTTTTAAAATACTTCAGATTTGTACCTTAATAGGTATACATAACCATACCTTGAATAATCATCGGTAAAGGTTATGAAATAGTGGTAGTTCCCCTTGGCACTAACATTTACTGGTCCACAAACATCTGTATGGATCAAATCCAATAGACTTTTAGCTCGTTCCACTTGTCCTACAAATAGTGATTTAGTCATTTTACCTTTAAGACATGACTCACAAGTAGGCAACCTTTCTTCTCCCCTAAGGTCGAGTTTTGGTCCCAATTTGTGAATCCTCTTTTCAGATATATGACCTAATCTAGCATGCCAAATTGTGAATGAACTATGATTATCATATTTCCTTTTATTTTGTTGAATAGTTAGGATGGGGCTTGATGGTGTAATGGTATATAGCCCATTTGTCAAAATCCCGGAATAAATAAAAGTTGCATCTTTGAAAATGGAACATCTTCCATTCTCAATGACAAACTTAAAACCTTCTCTATCCAATGTTGGAATAGAAATAATGTTTCTTATTAAATCGGGAACATACAAACAATTTGTAAGACAAATTTTTACATCATTATTCAAAGCTAGATAAACAGTCCCAATTGCTTTGTCAGCAACCCTTGCCCCATTGCCCATCCTTAGGATTGTTTCATCATCTTCTAGCTTTCTACTTCTTGCCATCATCTGCAAATCATTGCAAATATGTGAGCCACAGCCAGTATCTAATACCCAAGAAGAATCGTTAACTGATAAGTTAACTTCAACAAAATAAATACCTGAACTCTTCAGGCTAGCAAGATACTCCTTGCAGTTCCTCTTCCAGTGCCCAGTTTTACCACAATGATAACATTCATGACTTGACTAAGGATTAACCTTCTCTTTGTTCTTACCTTTGTCGTTATTTGCCTCCTTCTTAGGTTTATAGGGAACCTTTCCCTTCCCCTTCCTTTTCTTAGACGTTACTGTTGGGTTCGCCTGTACCGTACGAGCTATACGCAGCGGAATTTAAAATTTTTCAAAATATGTATTTAACACTTAAATACATAACTCGTACATACATATGGCGAATTAACAGATCGTCATCTTTAAAAACATGTAATGATACAAATTTTGATTTGTTTGATAGTAAATACAATATTTACCTAAATTTCTCGAACTCCTTCGAAACTGACGATGGATGAGGGAATCGATTCCCGGATTGGTAACGACACTTCTTGATTGTGATTACTCGCTTAGGAATCCACGTGTCTTCCCTCTAAATGTATCCACCTTCTTGAAATCGGGTTCCGACGAAAGTTCCTTCGCTAGTAGAAACTTCTCGGTTTTCAATAGTATAGAATATATATATTTGTAAGGAAATTATTTCAAGAACACTTCTTGAAAAACACTCAACTCTTGAATGTATCTCTCTATTTGTGGAAGAAATTATGAAAAATAACTTAGCAAATTTGTGTAAACTCTTTACACATATTTATACTAAACTTTTTAGTATAAAATAATCAATAATTAGTAATATTTAAATAAAATCAGATTTTATTTAAATATGATTTACTAACTATTGACTTTTATATAATAAACAATGTAGAGATGTTCCCTAACCTCTCTTAACCACCATTTATTATATTCACAATTATTTTTAATCTTTAATCATATTAAAGATAAAATAATAAAACATTAAAATAATAAATCTTGAAATCATTTTTCAAGACTTTATTATTTTAATCATTTCTTCCAATTTCCTTATTTAATAATCATATTATTATTTGGATTTGAAATTTAAATCCAATTTTAAATTCCAACTATTAATTAATAATTCCATTAATTACTAAATTAATATCCAAAAATTCAATTAATCAATCCAATTGATTAATTTAATATATTCCATAAATTGACATCTAATCAAATTAGATTAGTCAATTAATTCTAACTCTTTAGAATTACTATTTCAATTTTACCTTCATTCAAAAATTGGTGTGACCTTTTAGGTTCACAATTAATACTAGTAGTGGGTTTACAACTCTTTGTAATTTGAATTAATCTTTATTAACTCTTATTCATGAATTAACCCCTTAATTCATGAACCCACATATCATGGGAACACCTAGCAAGTAGCATGAATCTAGTATTAAGTGAATAGCGAGTAAACCTATTTCGATTACAATTACATACATGTAAAATCCTTTCGACATCCAATTTCCCGATTAAATCTTGGGTATGATATTAGTCGAAACCCAAATTGATTTAATAACTATGATTCTATTTCATGTTTAGTAATTCGTGTACGAATCTCCATTCATCCCGCCTTGGCCAAGGACTTTGAATTACTAATCACGAAACACATAGGAAATTCACTTATCTTCATAAGTGTCGAATCCTTTGTTGGCCACTAACAAACTTCCATACATATTAACACAATACCCAAAATATCCCTTTATACGATTGTGCTAGCAACCAAAAGGATAAATCAAAGTAGAATGTAATATGCACAAAGTTACCATTGTGCCTCAAGTCTAAGGATCAATCAGGTACTATTGTAACATGAAAATTCTTATTCGACAAGATAAATCTTTCATTAAAAATTTTCATACGGTCATGTTCAGTGAACTTGTTCTCTAACAAGCACTCACATATATGTACTTGCGTCCCACGCTAATGTTGATGGAATGCAACATTCTTGTCCAAACAAGCGTACATACTATGTGCAAGTCTTTTATGGATTATTCGATATCCCTTTTCGAAACATCCATCGACTTGGAACTTTATTTAAGATCACGGCTTTCAAGGTATGTTCCATGATCACCATCTCTATGCGCAACCATACCTTATAACCATATGTGATCTAGGGATTTTATCTTAAGTGCAATTATAGGATAAATGCTTACTCTTAAGATAAAGAAATGACTTATTAATAATATAATTTCAATAGATCGTATTTACAAGTAGAATACGTCCAATCATATTGGAACACCGGGTATACTACTCTAACAATCTCCCACTTGCCCTAGTTCCAATTATTCATGTATCTTAGGCCCATCTTCTCAAGATGCCCCTCGAATACTTTCTGTGATAAGGGCTTAGTCAAGGGGTCTGCTATATTTTCTACTGAGTCGACTCGCTCCATCACGACGTCGCCTCTACCAATGATCTCTCTTATCAAATGGTATCGCCTCATAATGTGCTTGGATCTTTGATGAGATCTTGGCTCCTTTGCTTGCGCAATAGCCCCATTGTTGTCACAATAAATAGATATTGGATCAACAACGGATGGTACTACACCCAACCCTTGGATGAAGTTCCTTATCCAAACAGCTTCTTTTGCAGCATCAGATGCAGCAATATATTCAGCCTCTGTGGTAGAGTCAACAATTGTTTCTTGTTTGGAACTTTTCCAACTAACTGCTGCTCCATTCAGAGTAAATAAGTACCCTGACATGGATTTAAAGTCATCTTTATCGGACTGAAAACCAGAATCAGTAAAGCCTTCTAGTTTCAATTCTCCATTGCCGTATACCATAAAAATATCCTTAGTCCTTCGTAAGTACTTAAGAATATTCTTAACAGGTTTCCAGTGTTCTTCACCTGGATTAGACTGATATCTGCTCGTTACACTTAGTGCATGAGCAACATCAGGTCTTGTACATAACATCGCATACATAATGCTACCAATAGCTGATGCATAAGGTATATGACTCATCCGTTCTCTTTCTTCAGGTGTCTTTGGAAACATCATTTTAGAAAGAGAAACCCCATGACTCATTGGAATATATCCTCTTTTGGATTCTTCCATGCTAAACCGTTTTAGCACCTTATTTATGTACGTTGACTGGGATAGTCTGATCATCCTTTTAAATCTATCTCTATAGATTTTTATCCCTAGGATAAAGAATGTTTCTCCCAAGTCTTTCATGGAGAACTGTTTAGACAACCATGTCCTTGTTGACTGCAACATTCCTACGTCATTCCCAATGAGTAGAATGTCATCAACATAAAGAACAACAAATGCAACTGCACTCCCACTAACCTTCTTATAAACACATGGTTCATCCGGATTCTGATGAAAGTCATACGTTTTGATCGTTTCATCAAACCGAATGTTCCAACTCCTCGAAGCTTGTTTAAGTCCATAAATGGACCTTTGGAGTTTACAAACCATTTGTTCACTCCCACTGGATATGAAACCTTCCAGTTGTTTCATGTAAATGTCTTCCTTAATGTTTCCATTAAGAAAGGCAGTTTTCACATCCATTTGCCATATCTCGTAATCATAATACGCAGCTATGGCTAGCAATATCCGAATAGACTTAAGCATTGCTACTGGTGAAAAAGTTTCCTCATAATCAACACCTTGTTTTTGAGTATAACCTTTAGCAACTAGTCTTGCTTTAAAAGTATTTACTTCTCCATCTACACCACGTTTTCGCTTGTAAACCCATTTACAACCTATGGGTACTATACCCTGTGGTGGTTCAACCAAAGTCCATACTTTGTTTGAATACATGGAATCTATCTCAGATTGCATAGCTTCTTGCCATTTCTTTGAATCAATGTCTGACATTGCTTCATTATAGCTTATTGGATCATTATCCAAAAGGAGTCCCTCTTCATTGTCTTTTGACAACAGGTATAGCCTTTCAGGCGCCCTAGAAACCCTTCCGGATCTCCGAAGAGGTTGTGTTTCAGATGGTCCAGTCTCTACTGGTATGTCATTTGTGGTACTTAGTGGAATTTCTTGTGGTTCTTCATTAAGTTCTACAACTCCGCCATTCTTAGATAGATATTTTTCTTCTAAGAAAACAGCATTCCTCGAAACAAACACCTTTTGTTCAGAGGGGTCATAGAAATAGTACCCAATAGACTCTTTTGGATACCCCACAAATTTGCATAAGATGGATCTCATATCCAACTTACCTCCCACTAACTGCTTCACATAAGCAGTACAACCCCATACTTTTAAATATTTGTACGAGGATGTTTTACCATACATATCTCATATGGTGTGCTGGGTACAGCTTTAATTGGCACTCTATTCAAAATATGTGCTGCTGTTTCTAAGGCATAACCCCACCATGTCTAACAATGTTCGATTCCTCCTTTCTGAAACTCCATTGAGTTGTGGAGTTCCAGGAGGTGTCCACTGTGAGATAATCCCATTATCCTTTAAATAATCAAGAAACTCATTGGTTAAGTATTCACCTCCTCGATCCGATCGAAGAACTTTAATACTACGACCAATTTGTTTCTCCACTTCATTTCTGAATTCTTTGAACTTTTCAAATACTTCAGATTTGTACCTCAATAGGTATACATAACCATACCGTGAATAATCATCAGTAAAAGTTATGAAGTAGTGGTAGTTCCCCTTGGCACTAACATTTAGTGGTCCACAAACATCTGTATGGATCAAATCCAACAGACCTTTAGCTCGCTCCACTTGTCCTACAAATGGTGATTTAGTCATTTTACCTTTAAGACATGACTCACAAGTAGGCAACCTTTCCTCTCCCCTAAGGTCGAGTTTTGATCCCATTTTGTGAATCCTCTTTTCAGATATATGACCTAATCTAGCATGCCAAATTGTGAATGAACTATGATCATTAAATTTCCTTTTATTTTGTTGAATGGTTAGGATGGGACTTTGTGGTGTAATGGTATATAACCCATTTGTAACACCCCGCTTTTCCTTAAATATCAGAGTGCATTTTTCGCAAATTCTTTTCTTAATAATACATATTTATTTGCGAAATCCTTTTCGGGATGCTACTAAAAACCAT
>CACSLK010024374.1:17502-28708 GCA_902706635.1 Striga hermonthica
ATGCAGCACCAGTGAGCGTACCTCTCGGGTGACAACGCACTAACCCGAAGCCATTAAACCCTTTTGAAGTTGTTTGACCATTTTGTTCATACCGAAATCACATTTTAGCCTTGTGAACTTTTTCCAAGACTTTTACCTTAAACCGAGAGTTCCTAGTTCCCCAAGAAAATTCACAAACTCCTTAATCATTAATTTTTGATTAAGTGAGAAATTCTCAATAAGTTTTTGAATTATCAAGATAATATTTTTATAAGGATTAGCTTGATTAAATGTAGGAGTTTGAGGAGTTGATACCTCGACCTACGTCCAACAGATTGCGTGCTATTGCCTACCCGATTTCAAGGTGGATATTTATAAATTTTTATGCCATATTCATTATAATCGCTAGATTTTATGACCAATGTATACGTGTAAACCATGTAACCTTCGATGTGTGCGGTTTTGACCTTCGACGGTGCCTATTGACAGACATTCTCATGTTGCCTAATGACAGGCTTGTCGATGTATGCGGTTTTGACCATCGACATGTACTCCCATTGATGTGTGCGGTTTTGACCTTTAATGGCTTTTATAGTGTGCAAATGAGTATTATATGATTGATTGGAGATGTGATATTATGATTGATTCTTGTTCATTTTGCGACCATATTGTCTGTTATTATATTGAATTGATGTGAGTAGTGGTGAGGTAATGGTTTGCTCACCCCCCATATCCCCCCTTTCAGGTTGAGCTGGTGGCTTGGCGATGGAGGATGAGTGGATGGTCATTTCAGTGCTTTATGTTTATGAATTATTATTGCTTCCGCTATGACTGTTGTCTTTCCGTTGAACCTTGTTTTAAGATAATTGAACATGATGATGTTCTGAGCATGATGAGGTTTTGAACTTGGATGATGAATTTGTTGAATTTTAGACGTATGAACCCAGCGTATGCAGCAGAATTTTTAAAATTTTCTTACCAACAACGAAGATTTGGCTATAGCTATTTGATATGATCCTAGATCGCGTGAATGATCAACAAAAACTTACAGCTGTTCGTCTATGTCCTCGACTATGGTATCCACGCAATCCAGTTTTCCGAAGCACGATCTAACGCCAGTGAATCCCTTCCGGTGAAGAATAGGAATACTCGATCCGGAAAGCTAGAGAGTGTTTTGTCTTTTGATGTTGATCTCTCAATCTCTAAGATTTTGGGATCTCTCAAAGTGTTTCTCTCTTCCATCGATTCATCGATTGAATATTGTGAAGAGATAATAAGGTATCTATAATTAGGTCAAACCTAATTATATGGGCCTTAGGAGACCCTAGAGCTCAATAAGTAATTGGACCTAATCCAATTAATAATTTAATTAAGTATAAATCTAATTTAACTTAATTAAATATTTTCCATCAAATAGAAAATAATCTCATTGCTCATAAATAAATATTCCAATCTAATTGAATATTTAACACTCTCGATTCACTCTTAGTCGGAAAACTGATTGCATATTGTGTGACCCTATAGACCATCATATATTGACATAGATCTAATTTTTTATCCTTACGAAGCTCCTAGACATCGTCGACGGAGGAACTCAAAATATGAAGTACGTTTAAATGAACAAGCAAACAAACCTTTAGTGTAGAACTCAATGATGATACAGTCCTTTCTTTCACGACTCACTCGATTAAGCTTAGGACTTGAATGTGTGTCTATCTAAACAGCTTAATCATTTTATCTCATCTTACTGGTTGATTTCAACTAATTATATTAACACCATTTCAAATATAATAATGTGCATTGACCAATGACTTTATCAACCCAGTATAGAGAAAACGAGTTTTATCTCGAAACTATATTTGAGGAATGAATCCTATCTTTGCTCAATTACCAATTCCATGTATATCGTGATCAACCCAACATAACCTTGTGTCTACCCATAAAGGCGTAAGCGTTGGACTAGATCTAAGTAAATCACTCTATACATGAATTGCGTATTGACATCAAGTCAAAGGACTATTACACCATTCCACACACCGATACTCCCATAGACACATAAACAAACGGTTTATCGGTAGGGTGTGTCAATACTCTCCAAAGTATCCATATGTCCATCACGAATAACAATTATTCATATCAGTGAGACATACTATATTCTCCAAGAATATGATGCAAACTACATGTCACTCTATCGCGTATCATTAATATCCTTTTCTTAATGATCATCAATTGAGGAGATTTGAGAGTTATACTTTATCAATTAACATCTCACTCTGTTAATGATAGTATTAACTCAAGGGAGCAATTAATTAATAAATTGCAAACAACCAAACAATTATTTTAATTAATTGCAATACCATAATTATAATTCAATATAATTATTAATGTGATCATGTATATATGTCCTTAAAATGATTGTTTCTAGGACACATATACCAACAAGATTATTATGAGATTATATCTATAGTTATGATGTTATGTTTATCTCGTGTGCATGATGTGAAAAATTTGGTCAATGAGTTCCTAGAGGCTCGAATATGAGTTGAGCTATTTATTTGAATGTTTGAGTAACGCCATTATATGTTTTAAAATCAGAAAATGAATTTCAAAAATTCATCTTTATTTTTGGAAAAGTCCAGAATTTTCTTTAAAACTAATTGGGCGTTACATTTATGGGTTTTTTAAAAAAAAAAAAAAAATTAATAAGATACTCGAAACTATTTCTTCCACGGGTGCTTTTATTTATTTTAAAAAATAAAAAAATCAAGTGGACACAAAAAAGGCGTGGACAAACATAAAAAAGGCGTATTCTCGAAATACGTTTTCCTAAGAAAATTTTCTTAAAAAAGCGTATTTTCGCAATATGTTTTAAAATTATTGTCGTAAAATTTTAAAAAATTATTTCCGTTAAAAAGTCGATATGAATAAAAATAATAATTATAAAACTTATTATGTGAATACGTTTTTAAAACCCAAAAAATCAATTTTTGGGTTTATTGAACGTATTTTCGAAATACACTTTTATTTAATATTAAAAAAAAATCTATTAAAACCGTATTTTCAAAATGCGTTTTCAATAAAACGTGTTTCGGGAATACGTTTATATATTTTAATTTTAAAAAAATTGAAAAAAATAAAGTTTTAATAAAACTGTATTAGCGTTTTCATTAACACGTGAATATGTTTTAAAATTAGAAAAAAATGTGTTCATTACAGAATGCGTTTTCATTAAAACATGCGTTATAATAAAAAATAAAATTAAAGAAAGTATACTGAGAATATGGTTTACAATTAAAGAACATGCATTTTCATTAAAACATGCGTTACAATTAATTAAGTGTAAAACGTATTCTGAAAATACGTTTTACAATTGAATATAAAAAATACAAATCTCTTCTTCTCCATTTCATTTACGCGTTACAGAGAGCAAAGAAAGAGAAAGCGAGCAGGAGCAAGTGAAAACCTTCGGAAAAAAAACTCGATCCCATCCCCACCTCGGCGTGAACCGACAACAACGACCGAGCCTCATTTCCGGTTAATTCATTCGCACGAGGTATATTGGCTTATCTCAACTTTTGACATACTTTGGAGTTGTTTGGAGATTGAAAATTGCTATAGTAAGATTGAATGCGGTGGTGTTTGAAGATTGGGAATTGCTAATTACTTAACAATTATGTGTGTATGTTGAATTGGAGATTGAAATTTTGTTGTAAGTTGACAATTGTCTATTGGTTGGTTGTTGTTGGGCTTAAGGTTTTTCGAAATTAGGGTTAGAATTAGGGCTTTCAATTGATCCGGAATATAGATGAATTCTATGTTATTGTTGGATTATGGGTACTAGAGTTTTGGAGGATTATTTGATTGAGAATTTTATTTTTTGATTTTTTGGTTGAAGTAATGGGTTTTAAATTATAATGGTAAAAGAATAATTGAATTTTTGGGTGTAATTGGGAAGAATTGAAAGTGTTTTTTTTGCAACAGGTATAAATGGAGTATTGTGGTCCATACTTTGTTAATTCGTGTTGGTAGTTTGCGAAGAATATGTTGAGGGATTTTGTGTTAAAGATCATCCGAATGGTTCATTTGTTATTGGGGGAAGATATCATATGAACAATTGGTAGAGATGATTTATGTAAATTGTCGGCTTGGAAAGGTTGGAGCATTGAGGAGATTACTTTAATGGTTAGCCAACCCGATGGTTCGTGGAATGTCGGAAGACTCAATAACGATAGTGCTCTTCAGTGGATATATTACTTTCCTCCTATGTCCATTGTGTATTTGCAGTTATCGTTGGAGGCAATTACACCGGTTACACAGGTTGAGGATGTTACACCTTGTTACGGGGGAGTGGTTGATGTTGAGGGTACGTCGACTTCGCATCTACGTAATTTTGGAGAAGGGACAAGCTCAACAATGAGAGATGGGAAAATGATAATGGGGAAGAAGAAGAAGGCGATGAAGATTTCATTCCTGGTGAAGATGATTTCACAGATGAGACCTCTGAAAGCGAATCAGACATATCGATAAATGAGGAGAGTGAACCCGAACTGATTGAAGAAGAACACCTTTTTCCTAGTGTTGCATGCCACATTTATCGCGATATGGGTGAATGAGAGCCATTGACGATAGATGAGAACGTGTATACTATTCCACTTTGGAATGACGACATTGAGACCATAGGTTTGGGTACAATTTTTAGAAGCAAAGAATAAGCAAAATCGGGCATCTTGGCTTGGAACGTTGATAAGTTGAGGGCGGTTAGGACAACAGATTCTAATAAAAAGTCATACAAAGTGGTGTGCAGATCTAATGAATATGAACCTTGTGTGTGGAAAGCTCGGGTGACTAAGAAACGTGTTCATGAAATGTGGGAATTAACGGGTTTATTGCACGAAATCCCCCTGTATTATACGAAATCTGCGCGTTTTCCCCTCATATTTTAAAAATTGCGTCAGACCCCTTGTATTTCATGTTTTCATGCACACGTGCCCTTTTAAATTAACGTCGTTAGTTTAATGCTAACTTTTTCATTGAATTTCTCTTTATACCCTTACTTTAACATTTAATGCTAACTTTTTCATTGAATTTCTCTTTATACCATTTCACCCTTAATGTCAATATATTGGCTTAAAAATAAAATCCCCATGGTGGGGATTGAACCCACCACCTTTGGGTTGGAAAAAGTAACTCTTACCAATTAAGCTACTAGTCATTTAGTCATAAATGTGATTTTATCTATATATATCACATCAGATAACGAAAATTTTATATAGTTATTTATATAGATTCTAAATTATGAATAATATAATAATTGCTTATATAGATTCTATCTAATATAATAATTAAGTATATAGACTCTAAGTTATAAATAATATAATAATTAAGTTTATAGTTTATAAATTATGAATAACGTAATAATAAAGTAAATATTTTTTAAGTTATAAATAGTATAATAATTAAAGAAATAAATTATAAATTAAAACTAATATAATAATTAAATAAGTATATTCTAAATTAAAAATAATATAATAATTCGTTATATAGATTCTATATTATAAATAATAAATGATTGAATAAATAGATAATAAATTCTAAATAATATAATAATTAAATAAATATATTTTAGAATAAATAATATTGGTAACACAAAGCTTCCCGACCGGCTGGAACTTGAGTAATCGCCTTCCTTCTCGCCGGTTGAACGTCGTGCACCTACAAAGAACTCTCACACCGGAGGGGTTTTCTGGTGAAGAGCCTCCGAAGCTTAAGTCAGTGTGAACTCAATCAATTCTCAAGAGTAATAGAATGATCGTGTTGAAGAAGAAAGGCTCACCCCCTTTATATAAAGGTGAGATACCTGACCTAGGCCTGCCCGGATTTGATGAGCTGTCTGCCCTAGCTGCCCGTCCGTACACACCAAACGCGTGTGTCAGAGGCAGTCGTCGCCACTATCGCCTGCACCAATCCTCTTTGGACGCGTGTCCTCCTGCACATGGGGTAGGCTGTCAGAGGTGGTTATCGCTATCCACCACTGCTCTCTCGACACGTGTCCCCCTGCACATGGGGTAAATATTCTCCTGGAATTCTGTCAGAGGCTTCCTTCACGCGCCTATGACTAGGCCGAACAGCGTGGTGTTAAGTCCTCGAAGTAATCGACCTACTGAGGTCAAATAAATTGCTCGATCGCGTATCTGGTCGAAGGATAGTTTGGTCGACAGCCTTGCTTGGTCGACTAGTTAATTGCTCGATTTCTTTGGCTTCCTCATAATATGACCTCCTCGACCGGTCAACAGACCGGTTCAGCCTTGTGGGTATAATATCCCATATCATCTAGTCCCCCCAACTCTGGTCGAGTCTGAATGATTCGATCTAAGAGTGAATTAGCATTTATCGTCCTTCTGGATGGTTCGTCGTTAGATATCGACCAGCTGGTAAGCTTTCCGCTCACTTTTTCGAATAATTCCCCATTAATCCCTAGCAATAAAGTCATCCGCTTTAAGTCCTTTCTGTCGCATCCGTTTTCGGCCACGCGTCACGACTGTCAGATGAATCAGGCGCTTTAATTATTGCACCTCTTCGCCTAACGCGTCCGTTTTGAGCTCCGTGCAAATTAATACTCCCCATCGTTGGATCTACCTTTAATCTGACGGCCCTTATTTTTCCACCCTTCAATCACCAAAGTATAAATTCCATACTTAGCGTATTTTTCAACTTTTTCCACCTTCTCAGTTTTCGAATTACTTTGTGCCCAAAATCCTCTTCTGCAAAAACTCTTATTTTCTTGACGGTTTCTCCTGCGCCCCTTCAAACTTTCATCAATTATCCGTCCGCGGTTATGAGTCAGTCTCTTTACACTTGAATTTATAGTCTTTGTAGTTCTATTTTGTATATTCTTGGATTTTCAATATTGGGTGTTCTCGATCTGCCTGCCAAATTGCTCCAAATCTGCTTGCCTTGTGTTGAATTTGCGCTTGGGATATTCTTGTTTGTCTATTGAATGTTGAGGATTTTGTCTCTCCTTTGAAAATTTTTGAAATTTCCGCCCCTTTACTTTCATAATTCTCCTCCTGGTTTTGGGGTTGCTCTCCCGTAAAACCCTAATCTTTCTTCTCCCTTCTTTCTTCCTTGCAACAGCTTCTTTTTGATATTTGTTCTCTTTGTTTTTGTTTTGGTTTTCGTTTTAGACACTGAGACCTCCTCTGATTCAGTTGAAATACTACCTTCTGCGCTCGAAGCCGTCCCTCTCTCTATCCTTCGCCCCGGTGATACAGTTCCCACTCGCGTTTTTACCGCCCGCGTCGCTTCTCCAAACTCCGGCGATAGTATGGACAACGTTCCTCTCCGCCAGCGTCGACCTCCCCTTGGTGCGTTAGACGAGCCAGAGGAATGCGAGGTCGATTCTCCGCAGCCCCCTGCTCCTCCTTCTTCAAGCTCTCCGCCCCGACGGTCCTCGCCCAAAAAACTCTCCAAGCGCTCTTCTTCTACCTCCCTTTCTCACCCTTGGTTCAACCCTGATAAGATCGGCCAACCTCTTGGTTGGGCGTTCCTCAGATCTTCCCCCTCTGATAAATTCGACCATCCTCCTCGGGATTGTTACACTTTCTTTGAAATCCAGTTCAAACTTGGCCTGCGTTTTCCTTTAAACCCAGAAATACTCCGCATTTGCGAGTGGTTCTCCCTTCCTCTGCATCAACTCCCTCCTAATGCCATCCGCTTCATAAACACCTTTATCATTCTCTGTCCTATCCGTCTAGGTCGATTTGACCTAGACTTCTTCCATTACTGCTATGGCCCTTCCAAGCAGGGTCGAGGCCTCTACCTCAAGAGCCGCAACGGTGCTCACTTCATAAATGACATCCCCACCAATCTCCCCAAATGAATTGATAGATTCATCTATGTTCGACCTGATGTCGCTTTCCCTTGGCCTTCCGTTCCTTGGGTCAGGGAAGTTTCGCGAGAGGCAGCCACGGCCCCTCCTTCAAACCCTCTTTCCGACCAGTGGATTCATACTTGGAATTCCAAGTCCGTTGCGTCTGATACACTTCTCCAAGATGAGAACCTTCTCCATTTTTGTGGTCTTCTGTCCCATAAGACCCTATCTCCCCCCACCGAGGAGATTCTCGACCTCGTTCGTATTGAAGATGATCCAGGTAATCTTTGATCCATTTGCTCGACTGTTTGCATGCACATTCCTGTTTCTGTCAAAATAAAACTGACATTTACCTTGATTTTCTTATCGTATTTGTGTAGAGGCTCCTAGTTTCAACATTCCCCCAAGGAAAACCCCTTTGAAAAAGAAACCGGGGGCTGTCGCTGGGTCGAGCGGCGATAAGGCCGATGGGTCGGCTAGCTCTGGTGGGCCTCGACCAGAGCCGCCACAGCAATCGCCACCGCGGCACACTCCGCCGCCTCCTCCACCGCCGCCCAAGGAGGCACAACCGCAACTCGAGAAGCAGCCTCCACAGCCGCAACAACAACAACAACATCGTCCACTACAGTCTCAGCCACCGAAGCAGCCGGGGCAAACTTCCCAGAACCCTCAGCAAAAATCCATCTCTTCTTCAACCACCAAGTCCTCGACCTCCTCCAAGGTCGATGATCGTCAGAAGGTTGGCGACCGTCAACATAAACCCGGCGACCGCCAAAAGACCACCGATCGTCAGCACCAGGTCGACGATCGCTCACAGAGAACTGACGACCGCCAAAAGATCGACAGTCGTCAGAAAGTCGATCATCGAGATCCTAATCCTTCCAAGTCCACGGACAAAACCCTCGAGCCTAACCCGTCATCCAAAGACAAGGCCAAAGACAAGGCCACGGAGAAGTCCTCCTTTGACAAGCAGCCTCTCAAGACTCCCTCTGCTGTTTCGACCAAGGCACTGGTCGAGTCCGGTAGTCAGGCTGATACCGAGCGCGAGACGGTGCTGGGTAAACGGCCTCGCACCGAGCAGGGTGCGGTCGTCTGGAAACGTGGGCGCGATAGTTATCTTCCTCCCGACCCCCTTGCTCCAAAGCCGACGTCCCTGCTGACTGCTTCCGTGAACGAGGTGTCCGACCGCCTCGAGAGCACTCTTCTCGAGGACGATCGTAGAAAGCTTGGCCCCACACTGCCCGAATTCGGGGACCAATTTGTTCAGTGGCTTGCCCAGGTATTATTTTCCTCCCCTTTGCCTGCGATCTTCTTTTCACTCCACCTGTCACGCAGGAATTAAGTTGTGTTCTTTTCATCGATCACAGGGTCTGGTCCAATTTCTACCTACAACGCGAGAGGCTCGAAACAGCTCTGGGAAGCCCATAAAAAGTCTCGAGAGTACCCTTCGCTTCTTGCAGGATAAGAACTCATCCCTCCTGCAGCACAATACTAAACTCCGTGAGGAACAGGCTGGACAGAAGGCCGAGTTTGAAGTCAAGGTTAAATCCCTTGATGAAGAGCTCGGCTCCAAGAATAAAGCCCTCGCGGAATATGAGGCTTCCCTTGCTGTGAAAGAGGTTGCGATGGCCGAGAAAGAGGCCGCTCTGAAGGAGAAGGAGATTGCGCTCGAGCAAGAACGGGTGGCCCGAGCGCAAGCTGAGGCTGCTCGAGCACAGGCGGAGGCTGCTCTTGCGCAGGCGGAGGCCGCTCGAGTTCAAGCGGAGACTGCTCGAGCGGAACTGGAGGCTACCCTGGCCAAAGAGAGGGCTGCCCAGGCTACTCAATGTAAACGCTACGCTGATGCTGCGGCCCTTCGGGCTCGGCAGATGATGTGGGGCACAACCACTGGGAAACTTTTCCTCCGGGAGTTCCGCGAGCAAGTGGTGGCCGATTATGTGCGGTCCCCTCCCTTTTTAAAGGAGGTGCAGGAATTTGGGGTGGACTGCTTTCAGTTCGCCCTACAGAAGGCTGGCGAGCAGATCGCCGAGGATGATTTCGAGCAGATCGACCCCATGGTTATTTGGGAGGCCTTGTCCAAGGTTCCTTCCAATTTCCAGGGTGATCCTAGCTTACATCTCGAGCATGAGTGGTGGTCTGGACTGCTCGAAAGGACTCTGGCTCGATCGGACATTCTGAAGAAAACATATGCTCTGCCCGATGATCTTGTCCTCCTGCCTCGATGCTGGCCGTGTTGACCGAGTCTATACGTCAACGTCCGCTTAACGAGGATTGTGACTCGACCTCCGGAACTGGCCATCCGCTCGATTCCACCGCCCATCAGAGTAATGCTGACTCAGCCGCCGCTCCTCCCCCTTAGATGTAGTTTTTTGTTTTCCTTATTGTCCATTGTGAATTTTGAATTATGTATTCCGATGAACTATGTAATACTTGTGGAATAGTGGTACTTTGTCTCATATTTGACTTGATCTTCAATAATGTTCTTGATACATTTTCATTGGCCAGTCCATTCGCCATTCTTTAAATGATGCTTGTGTGTTTGTCTCCCAATTATTTGAGTAGTTCTGTCGCACCATACACATACATATATGCCCACCCCTGGTAGGTGGTCGTTACGTACGACCATCCGGCCTCATGGTCTTAGTTATTATGGCTTTTCCCTTTAAAACGCATGCCCACCCTCGAAGAGGTGGTCGTTACATACGACCATCTAGCCTCATGGCCTTAGTCATGATGGATTTTTTCCTTGAACACATGCCCACCCTCGAAGAGGTGGTCGTTACATACGACCATCCAGCCTCATGGCCTTAATCATGATGGATTTTTTCCTTTAAAACGCATGCCCACCCTCGAAGAGGTGGTCGTTACATACGACCATCTAGCCTCATGGCCTTAGTCATGATGGATTTTTTCCTTGAACGCATGCCCACCCTCGAAGAGGTGGTCGTTACATACGTCCATCTAGCCTCATGGCCTTAATCATGATGGATTTTTTCTTTGAAACGCATGCCCACCCTCAAAGGGGTGGTCGTTACATACGACCATCCAGCCTCATGGCCTTAATCATGATGGATTTTTTCTTTGAACGCATGCCCACCCTCGAAGAGGTGGTCGTTACATACGACCATCCAGCCTCATGGCCTTAATCATGATGGATTTTTTCTTTGAAGCACATGCCCACCCTCAAAGGGGTGGTCGTTACATACGACCATCCAGCCTCATGGCCATAATCATGATGGATTTTTTCTTTGAAGCGCATGCCCACCCTCAAAGGGGTTGTCGTTACATACGACCATCCAGCCTCATGGCCTTAATCATGATGGATTTTTTCTTTGAAGCGCATGCCCACCCTCAAAG
>CACSLK010024378.1:44508-57019 GCA_902706635.1 Striga hermonthica
TCAATGTTGTTCGTGGTGCTACTTGCTATGAGGACTACATGAAGGTTGGTGATGTGCAGTATTTGACATATCGTGACGCATGTTATGCCCGAGGTTTATTGGGGGATGATCAAGAGTACGTGGATGGAATAACAGAAGCAAGTCAATGGGCGTCGACTGACTCTCTTAGATGAATGTTTGTATCTCTGATGGTGTCCGGTTCGTTGGGTAGACCTGAGGAAGTGTGGTATAAATGTTGGCAGTTTTTATCCGATGACATTCTTTACCGACAACGACGTCTATTAAAACACGATGGTAATTATTAAAATTTATATTAATCGTATATTAATGTTTTTTTTTGTTTCTTTCAGTCTTTGATGATGTCGTGGTAATGTTCATGTTCAAAATGCTGACATTTGATTTGTTTATTTTGTTTAGGTCTGCGTTTGGGTGAGGGAGAAATAAAAAATTTGGCTCTGACAGAAATTGAGACACTACTTAGACGACGCGGGTCGAGTTTTCGAGATTATTCTACCATGCCATTTCCAAATATTGATGTTGCACGTTCTAGCTCCAATCGGCTGGTGTTGGATGAAATAAATTACGATCAGGCAGCATTGGCTTTCGAGCATGGTGTACTTCTTAGTAAGATGACCGATGAACAAGAAGTGATATATAAAAAAATTATGACAGCTGTTGAATCAAAAAAGGGAGGTGTGTTCTTCGTTTATGGTTATGGAGGAACTGGGAAGACGTACCTGTGGAGGACTTTATCTGCTGCTTTGAGATCAAAGGGTAAGATCGTATTGTGTGTCGCGTCGAGTGGAATAGCTTCTCTTTTATTACCTGAAGGACGAACTGCTCATTCTCGATTTGGTATACCATTGAATTTGCATGAACATTCGTCATGTAATATCAACCAGGTGAGCCCTCTTGCGGAATTAATAATACGTTGTTCTCTTATAATATGGGATGAAGCTCCAATGATGCATAAGCATTGCTTTCAAGCCGTGGAAGAATCGATTCAAGCTGTAATGGGAGCAATTGATCCATCGAACAAGACAAAACCGTTTAGAGGCAAAACAGTTGTCTTTGGTGGGGATTTCCGACAGATCCTTCCTGTTATTCCAAAGGGAAGTCGCTAGGATATTGTGAATGCTGCAATTAATGCTTCCGACATATGGAAGGATTTAACTGTGTTGAGGCTTACAAAAAATATGCGCCTTCAGAGTATTGGTATTCGGATGAGCGAGAGGAGCTGACTGTGTTTGCCAATTGGATAGCGAGCATCGGAGATGGAACAACTGGGGGATCAAATGATGGTTGTGCAATGATAGACATACCTGATGATACATTGTTGGAGCCAACAGATGATCCGATACTGCAATTGTTGAAAGCACATACCCAATGTATAAGTATTCAACCGATGACCCCAGTTATTTAAAGGATAGGGCTATACTAGCCCCAACATTGGATATGGTTGAGTCTCTCAATGAATACATGACGTCTTTGAATGTAACGCCCCACTTTTAGTTGCCAAAAATCAGAATAAATTTTTCAAAATTTATTTCAAAACACTTGAGGCGCTACTCATTTTCAAATCAATAATCAATACTTATCAATCATCAATACACAATCCTCAGTACTCATTCATTAATAATCAATAATCCAATCCAATTATCCAATACTCATACAATCCTAGGGAATACATTCCCTATCAATAATCCAGTAATCAATAAGACAATAATAACAATAATACCATTTCAAGCGGAAGCAATAACAATTTTTGTGGCCACCACTCGCTTCCCTCCATCGTGTCCGCCATACTAACCTGCATCCATGAAGAGCAGGTGGGGATGAACACAAGAGGAACAGTAGAGCTTACCACTATGCAGTAAATGTTATTCACAATATTGAAACAGTAATCATAAATCAATAAGGTATGGTCTCAGCATGTATACAAAACAACTTTCTATCCCAATCTCCCATCAATAATCAATAATCACTCTCATGTGCACACCTATATCAATAGACTACTGCCGGCTATATATTGAATGGCCCTTGGCCTCACATCGAGTGCTCGGCCAGTAGGAGTAAATCCACCCCGATGGCCCTTGGCCTTACACGGGGATCACCAGCCAAGGCTCACGCCCTGACTGCCAACAATAATAAAGGAGACTACCCATCGGGTACGTTCTATAGCTACGGGGATAACCGTTCGACGGCTGATACAGCTCACATCGAAGGCTACATGTTCCACATGCATACTTTGATCATACCACAAGTAAACAATTATAACAGTAATAACATTTACAGCATAAACAATTTTTCAAAACCCACCCGATACTGCAGATGAACGATGGATGAGTGCTCGATCAATCAAGGGCGAAGGCTCGACTCCTATTAATCAGAATTTTGATTATTAATTTTTATATTAGGGTTTCGATTGAAATGCAGACAACACATTAAAACACAAATAGCACATGTTGCAAATAAGAGCACATAATTCGGTCAAAATAAAAACAATTAAAAATATCACATAAACTTTATAACTTCTTCCGGCTCGATCAAGTTTTCCAGGATCACAACAGAGGGTATATAATCACATAATAACAGATAGCCTCAAAAACCATGGCTAAAACATCCTTTTCTCTCATTTTCTTAGCAGTAAATAATCATACTCAAGGGCACTTAAAAATTACCTTACACCTCTGAACTTATGCATTAAAATCAGCAAATAAGTCCCATAACAGTTCCAAAACACAAGCATACACATTGCCAAAGTTTGGACAACATGCCTCCTTTCATATTCTTTTCTCAAAACTTCAACACCACTCACTTAGGCTTAACAACTAAAATAAAAGTCGTACGAATAATTCACTCTCAGCAAGTAAAAATAAATAAATAAATAAATATCACATAACATAAGTCTCGATAGCGTGTAGATAAATTGGCACAAACAACACCTCATTCAATATACCTCTAATATATATAACCTGCATACAGACCTAAAGAACTAATGCTACCACTATGAAAATATCCCTTTATCATCATACAAATTACATTAAAATAGGCCCAGTACATAGCAAACTCACAGCCAACAACCTCAAAACATATACAAGCATGCCATCTCTTCTTCTTTCTTTTCTCAATCATTGACAACACTTAATATGGCCTTAAAAGCTGAAAATTAAGCTATAAATATGGACTCATTTCAGCAAGCTACTCATCCATAAATAACCTATATAAACAACAACAACAACAACAAGGCAAAACACTAGCGCATAACAACACATTAACATGCCCTATTCTAACAACAACATAAACTCATTCAAGCTCATTCATTTGGCCACAAAATCGGTACATAGGCACAGCCAAATTACCTCTCGTCGGGAATAAAAATGGGGAAGAGGTTCGGGTCTCGGCTACGAGATATCGGTTCTCGTTTATGGGAGAAACGGGCCCGGTTCGCTGCAGCCAGGACACCCACACGTCCCTAAAAGTGGCTCGGCTGCCGCTGCTCAATCTCCCGGTCACTGCTCGTTCGCATCCGGTACCTCAAAAAATGCCTCCGCTCGCGTCGGGGTGCCGCGTCGGGACAAGCTTACAAATTTTGGGCTGGCCATCTCAACACGGTGCAATACTCCGACTCTCGGTCCTGCTGAAGAATGCGACTTCTGGCTTCGTGATCTCTTTTCCGGCAGGACGTGCCACAATTGTGGCCGCCCGACGAAGGCTAACGATACCTCCGATGAGATGAACGGGGGCCGACAGAACTCGCTTCTTACTCATCGATGGAGGTAGAAGAGGGTTGGGTGGACTACTACTACTCCCGGCGGCACTGCTCGCGTGTCTATGGCGCTACCGGCGGTGGCGGATGGAGGTGATGCTCAGTAAATCGTCGGACAGAGATAGAAGCTCACCGGTCTACGGGTGTGGAACTCGCGACAGCGACTATTTCTGGATTGGGCTTCTTGAGGTTCGCGTTCGGCTACTCGCGACGGCGGACGCGCGGCGGTACGGAGGCTCGCTTCGTGGTTGACAGAGATGCTGCGGTGCTCGACATCGGTTCTCGTGAGTCCTCGTTGATGGCAGAGATTGGTATGCCGGCGGGAAAAGAGCTGCGATTTGATGATGAGGTGGAGGGGGGTATCGATCGTGCTCTGCTTAATTTGGCTGAGAGAGAGATTTGGGCGAGATTTGAGATGGAGAAGGGTCTGCAACAGATACGCGGGGAGAAGTCGAGAGAGGTAGGGTGACTTGTACGGGTAATAGGAAATTTCATGGAAATAAAAGAACTAGCTTGGACTAGTATATTTAGGCAATTAACTTAAACACTTACACATAAATAAGCATACAAATCATACTTTAGACATACAATAACACATAGGCATAGATGCAAATTTCATGTAAATTTAAAGCACTTAGAACGATTTAATAAAACGAGAGCACACCAAATAATTTAAGAAGACGAGGACACCTTCTTAAATTTAAATTTTCGATTAGGTGAATTAATTATAAACATCAAATAGACGAGGACATCTATTTAATTCTGATAAACTTAACAGGGAAAATTGTCGAGCACTACGATTAAAAATAAAAGCGAGGTGAATAATTAAATAATATAAAATATGCTAACTCATATACAGCGAATGGGGCATTACAATCTATCCTCCTTAAAATATTTTCGTCCTCGAAAATGCGAAAGAACATGCAACCTGAGAAAAAACGACAAACTCAAACGGAGATTTTCCAATCATGAGATTCAGGTATCCCCTTCTGAAATCTGATTTTGCTCGCATGAGTCCTGTTGCCCTATACTCGAAAAGCATACACTCACTTAAAGGACTCAATCCGACTCGCCCTATGCTCATATGTTTACCTTATTGTACGGGAGGGTGATCAATCCTGCCCGAGCTTAGGCGCACATCCTCTTGCAAGGGACCTAGTCCGGCTTGGCCTATACCCATGAGTATCAACAATTAACTTCGTACCTAACAACACACAAGACCTCAACAGGTCGTTCGGTGTATTGCCAGTGTACTCCGATTACCTCACCAACAAGGTGAACGCGTGCCGCAAGTTTCAGTCTCGTGCCCGAGTCATACTGAGACTTGCTCACGATTTTATCAAGGACCGAGTGTCTCCATCAGAGACTATGAAATGGTATACAACACACCCCAGATGCTCATACTCGCACGATATTAACTCCACGAGTCGAACACAGCCCTTATGTACAAACATAAGGATTGATCAATAGCAATACGACATTCCCAATTTACCCACTCGAGAAACTCTCAAATAAGACATAGGGACTCATTGTCTACTCTCCTAAATCAGAAATCATCGATTAAGGATTTACACACATTTTGTGGGACTTGGAGCTCTCGGTTCAAGGTTCGAACGAAAGGTGTTCAAAAGGATAACCAAGTATTCCAGCATGAAATGGTTTCAACAGTTCAGGAAAAATATCGATGGTTAGCCGTATACGCTGGCCTGAGGAGTTCGTGCGTACGGTGATGGTGGCTGCAGTTCGCATGCGAGTCAACAGTCGGCTGCGCGCAAGCCTCCCGTCTCTCAGCATGGTCGTGCGTGCTCAGCCACCACTTCGCGTGGCTACATCCAGCCAGAGCCGGCATTCGGTTCAAGGTCTCACAAGAAGGTTACAATCTCAAATCACCAAAAGAAATGGTTTTACAAATTAACGAGAATTTTGGGTCCAATATATATTACAATCGTTTCACAATTTCAAAGGTTTCAAAAGTCTCAAAGATAGCAAGGGGTTTGTTCGAGCTCCAAGTCCACCGTCTCCTTAAACGACACACCTTAATACGTGAAGAGGTTGACGATTGAGATAAACAAGAATTCTCAAAGAGGTTCTAATACGATTATACAGTCGGGAATAATCCCAAATCAGTAGCTCCTGCTGAGAGATACAATAACTAGCTCGCCTCGATTTTTTTGACTATCAGCGTCGGACGTCACGTTAGCTTCCCCAAAATTCCGAAAAATGTAAAAGAACGGGATTTCCTAAAGACTGCGACGAACATAATTCAAAACTAAGTAGGTTTTGCACCTCACGATGTGCTTGCTCCAGACTCGACTATCATCCTTAAAAGAATTCACCATAACCTTTTTTAAGGAAGAAAAACAATCTTTGATGTGCGTCGACTTAGAGGTATCACAAAACAGGTTTTAAAGATAAGGATCAATAAAAAAAATACCGATACTCCATTATGTCTGAAGCTCCATGCCAAGAAGGGGAAAATCAAGCGAATTATCAAAACATGAAAATTGGATAACGAAGGAAGCTTCAAGCACAATTCAACATTGTTTGCCATACAAAAAGGCAAGGGTTTGCAAAAGGCTATAAAAGACAAAAATTCAAAAATGGAACAAGG
The DNA here is from genome assembly GCA_902706635.1 of Striga hermonthica. Lineage (NCBI taxonomy): Eukaryota > Viridiplantae > Streptophyta > Magnoliopsida > Lamiales > Orobanchaceae > Striga > Striga hermonthica. The sequence goes on from CACSLK010024378.1 coordinate 50,889, forward strand.
TTGCCTTGCATCCACGAGTCCACGATTTACCGCCTCCTTCATCGGTTCAAACTATTTCCAGATATCCACGACGAATTCAAGAAAAACAGTCAACGCATAGAACGAGTATACGAACAATTATATACCCGACCAACCAACGGATTTTCAAATTTAATAAATGAAAAACAAATGATTTAAAACAGGGAAAAATTCTACCATTATATCGAAATTCTCAACCAATAACTACTAAAGAAAGAACATAACTCTATACTACTAGAGTTCCAGTTCATACAACTAAGTTTGCACTCATCTAGAGTTCAAGAATGCTTAAAAGCAGGAGGATAAATTCCTAAGCCCCGATTTCATATCAATATTCAATAAACATATTACCGTAACCTCAAAACTTTTTCAGGTACTCATACCTGAGCTGGTGCGGCACGACGAGAGCGAGTGGTCATAACTTAGGGTCAAATCACATAATCAATTAGTTCACATTAACCAGTCTACAGACACACAGACTGGCTCTGATACCAAACTGTAATGCCCCACTTTTATTTGCCGAAAATCAGAATACATTTTTCGAAATTTATTTCAAAACACTTGAGACGCTACTCATTTTCAAATCAATAATCAATACTTATCAATCGTCAATACTCAATCCTCAGTACTCATTCATTAATAATAAATAATCCAATCCAATTATTCAATACTCATACAATCCTAGGGAATACATTCCCTATCAATAATCCAGTAATCAATAAGACAATAATAACAATAATTCAATTTCAAGCGGAAGCAATAACAATTTTTGTGACCACCACTCGCTTCCCTCCACCGTGCCCGCCATACTAACCTGCATCCATGAAGAGCAGGTTGGGATGAGCACAAGAGGAACATTAGTGCTCACCACTATGCAGTAAATGTAATTCCCAATATTGAAACAGTAATCATAAATCAATAAGGTATGGTCTCAGCATGTATACAAAACAACTATCTATCCCAATCTCCCATCAATAATCAATAATCACTCTCATGTGCACACCTATATCATAAGATTACTGCCGACTATATATCGAATGGCCCTTGGCCTCACATCGAGTGCTCGGCCAGTAGAAGTAAATCCACCCCGATGGCCCTTGGCCTTACACGGGGATCACCAGCCAAGGCTCACGCCCTGACTTCCAACAATAATAAAAGAGACTACCCATCGGGTACGTTCTATAGCTACGGGGATAACCGTTCGATGGCCGATACAGCTCACATCGAAGGCTACATGTTCCACATGCATACTTTGATCATACCACAAGTAAACAATTATAACAGTAATAACATTTACAACATAGACAATTTTTCAAAAACCCACCTGATTCTACAGATGAACGATGGATGAGTGCTCGATCAAATAAGGGCGAGGGCTCGACTTCTCTTAATCTGAATTTTGATTATTAAGTTTTATTATTAGTGTTTCGATTGAAATACAGACAACACATTAAAACACATATAGCACATGTTGCAAATAAGAGCACATGATTCGGTAAAAATAAAAACAATGAAAAATATCACATAAACTTTATAACTTCTTCCGGCTCGACCAAGTTTTCCAGGATCACGACACAGCGTATATAATCACATAATAACAGATAGCCTCCAAAACCATGGCTAAAACATCCTTTTCTCTCATTTTCTTAGCAAAAAATAATCATACTCAAGGGCACTTAAAAATTACCTTACACCTCTGAACTTATGCATAAAAATCAGCAAATAAGACCCATAACAGTTCTAAAACACAAGCATACACATTGCCAAAGTTTAGACAACATGCCTCCTTTCATATTCTTTTCTCAAAACTTCAACACCACTCACTTAGGCTTAAAAACTAAAATAAAAGCCGTACGAATAATTCACTCTCAGCAAGTAAAAATAAATTAATAAATAAATTAATATCACATAACATAAGTCTCGATAGCGTGTAGATAAATTGGCACAAACAACACCTCATTCAATATGCCTCTAATATATATAACCTACATAAAGGCCTAAAGAACTGATGCGACCACTCTGAAAATATCCCTTTATCAGCATACAAATTACATTAAAATAGGCCCAGTACATAGCAAACTCACAGCCAACTACCTCAAAATATATACAAGCATGTCATCTCTTCTTCTTTCTTTTCTCAATCATTGACAACACTTAATTTGGCCTTAAAAGCTAAAAATTAAGCTATAAATATGGACTCATTTCAGCAAGCTACTCATCCATAAATTACCTATATAAACAACAACAACAAGGCAAAACAATAGCGCATAACAACACATAACCATGCCCTATTCTAACAACAACATAAACTCATTCAAGCTCATTCATTTGGCCACAAAATGGGTAGAAAGGCACAGCCAAATTACCTCTCGTCGGGAATAAATACGGGGAAGAGGTTCGGGTCTCGGCTACGAGAACTTGGTTCTCGTTTCTGGGAGAAACGGGCCCGGTTCGCTGCAGCCAGGACACCCACACGTCCCCAGAAGCGGCTCGACTGTCGCTGCTCAAGCTCCCGATTACTGCTCGTTCGCATCCGGTACCTCAAAAAATGCCTCCGCTCGCGTCGGGGTGCCGCGTCGGGACAAGCTTACAAATTACAGGCTGGCCATCTCAACACGGTGCAATACCCCGACTCTCGATCTTGCTGAAGAACGTGACTTCTGGCTTCGTGATCTCTTTTTCGGCAGGACATGCCACATTTGTGGCCACCCGACGAAGGCTAACGATACCTCCGATGAGATGAACGGGGGCCGACAGAACTTGCTTCTCACTCATCGATGGAGGTAGAAGAGGGTCGGGTGGACTGCTACTACTCACGTTGGCACTGCTCGCGTGTCTATGGCGCTACCGGCGGTGGCGGATGGAGGTGATGCTCAGTAAATCGCCGGACAGGGATAAAAGCTCACCGGTATACGGGCGTGGAACTCGCGACTATTTCTCGACTGGGCTCCTCGGGGTTCGCGTTCATCTACTCGCATCGGCGGACGCGCGGCGATAGGAAGGCTCGCTTCGTGGTTGACAGAGATGCTGGGGTGCTCGACATCGGTTCTCGCGAGTCCTCGTTGATGGCAGAGATTAGTATGACGGCGGGAAAAGAGCTGCGATTTGATGATGAGGGGGGGAGATCAATCGTGCTCTGCTTAATTTGGCTGAGAGAGAGATTTGGGCGAGATCTGAGATGGAGAAGGGTCTGCAACAGATAAGCGGGGAGAAGTCGAGAGAGGTAGGGTGACTTGTACGGGTAATAGAAAATTTCATGGGCCAAAATTCTTTAAGCTAATTGGGCAAAAAAATTAGCTAAATAAAAGGAAATTGGACTTGGGCTGATGGAAATAAAAGAACTAGCTTGGACTAGTATATTTAGGCAAATAACTTAAACACTTACACGTAAATAAGCATACAAATCATACTTTAGACATACAATAACACATAGGCATAGATGCAAATTTCATGTACATTTAAAGCACTTAGAACGATTTAGTAAAACGAGAGCACACCAAATAATTTAAGAAGACGAGGACACCTTCTTAAATTTAAATTTTTGATTAGGTGAATTAATTATAAACATCAAATAGACGAGGACATCTATTTATTTCTGATAAACTTAACAGGGAAATTGTCGAGCACTACGATTAAAAATAAAAGCGAGGTGAATAATTAAATAATATAAAATATGCTATCTCATCTAAAGCGAATGGGGCATTACAATCTATCCTCCTTAAAATATTTCCGTGCTCAGTATTCGAAAGAACATGCAACCTAAGAAAAAACGACAGACTCGAACGGAGATTTTCCAATCATGAGATTCAGGTATCCCCTTCCGAAATCCGATTTCGCTCGCATGAGCCTTATTGCCCTATACTTGAAAAGCATACACTCACTTAAAGGACTCAATCCGACTCGCCCTATGCTCATATGTTTACCTTATTGTACGGGAGGGTGATCAATCCTGCCCGAGCTCAGGCGCACATCCTCTTGCAAGGGACCTAGTCCGGCTTGGCCTATACGCATGAGTATCAACAATTAACTTTGTACATAACAACACACAAGACCTCAACAGGTCGTTCGGTGTATTGCCAGCGTACTCCGATTACCTCACCAACAAGGTGAACGCGTGCCGCAAGTTTAAGGCTCGTGCCCGAGTCATACTGAGACTTGCTCACGATTTTATCAAGGACCAAGTGTCTCCATCAGAGACTATGAAACGGTATACAACACACTCCAGATGCTCATATTCGCACGATATTGACTCCACGAGTCGAACACAGCCCTTATGTACAAACATAAGGATTGACCAATAGCAATACGACATTCCCAATTTGCCCACTCGAAAAACTCTCAAATAAGACATAGGGACTCATTGACTACTCTCCTAAATCAAAAATCATCGATTAAGGATTTACACACATTTTGTGGGACTCGGAGCTCTCGGTTCAAGGTTCAAACGAAAGGTGTTCAAAAGGATAACCAAGTATTCCAGCATGAAATGGTTTCAACAGTTCAGGAAAAATATCGATGGTTGGCCGTATACGCTGGCCTGAGGAGTTCGTGCGTACGGTGATGGCGACTGCAGGTCGCATGCGAGTCAACAGTCGGCCGCGCGCAAGCCTCCCGTCCCTCAGCATGGTCGTGCGTGCTCAGCCACCACTTCGCGTGGCTACATCCAGGCAGAGCCGGCGTTTGGTTCAAGGTATCACAAGAAGGTTACAATCATAAATCACCAAAAGAAATGGTTTTACAAATTAACGAGAATTTTGGGTCCAATATATATTACAATCGTTTCACAATTTCAAAGGTTTAAAAAGTCTCAAAGATAGCAAGGGGTATGTTCGAGCTCCAAGTCCACCGGCTCCTTAAAACGACACACCCTAATATGCGAAAAGGTTGACGATTGAGATAAACGAGAATTCTTAAAGAGGTTCTAATACGATTATACAGTCGGGAATAATCCCAAATCAGTAGCTCCTTCCGAGAGATACAATAACTAGCTTGCCTCGATTTTTCTGTCTATCAGCGTCGGACGTCACGTTAGCTTCCCCAAAATTCCGAAAAAAGTAAAAGCACGGGATTTCCTAAAGACTGCGACGAACAAAATTCAAAACTAAGAAGGTTTCGCACCTCACGATGTGCTTGCTCCAGACTCGACTATCATCATTAAAAGATTTCACCATAACCCCTTTTAAGGAAGAAAAACAATCTTTGATGTGCGTCGGCTTAGAGGTATCACAAAACATGTTTTAAAGACAAGGATCAATAAAAAAAATACCGATACTCCATTATGTCTGAAGCTCCATGCCAAGAAGGAGAAGATCAAGCGAATTATCAAAACATGAAAATTGGATAACGAGCAAGCTTCAAGCACAATTCAACATTGTTTGCCATACAAAAAGGCAAGGGTTTGCAAAAGGCTATAAAAGACAAGAATTCAAAAATGAAACAAGGTTGCCTCGCATCCACGAGTCCACGATTTACCGCCTCCTTCATCGGTTCAAGCTATTCCCGGATATCCACGACGAATTCAAGAAAAACAGTCAACGCATAGAACGAGTATACGAACAATTATATACCCGACCAACCAACGGATTTTCAAATTCAATAAATGAAAAATAAACGATTTAAAACAGGGAAAAATTCTACCATTATATCGAAATTCTCAACCAATAACTACTAAAGAAAGAACTAACATTTATACTACTAGAGTTCCAATTCATACAACTAAGTTTGCACTCATCTAGAGTTCAAGAATGCTTAAAAGCAGGAGGATAAATTCCTAAGCCCCGATTTCATATCAATATTCAATAAACATATCACAGTAACCTCAAAAATTTTTTAGGTACTCATACCTGAGCTGGCGCGGCACGGCAGAAGCGAGTGGTCATAAATTAGGGTCAAATCACATAATCAATTAGTTCACATTAACCAGTCTACAGAAACGCAGACTGGCTCTGATACCAAACTGTAACGCCCCATTTTTATTTGCCAAAAATCAGAATAAACTTTTAGAAATTTATTTCAAAACACTTGAGGCGCTACTCATTTTCAAATCAATAATCAATACTTATCAATCATCAATACTCAATCCTCAGTACTCATTCATTAATAATCAATAATCC
>CACSLK010024378.1:73694-89763 GCA_902706635.1 Striga hermonthica
AATATACTCGACCTTCCACCGAGGTCGAAATACAATTTCGACAAAATCAAGTTCAAATTCAAATCAACGACCTGTTCAAGCAATAATGAATATACTCGACCTTCCACTGAGGTCGAAGAACAATTTCAATAAAATCAAGCAAGAATCAACATCAACATGTTCGAGCAGTAATGAATATACTCGACCCACTTCCGAGGTTTGAATAGAAATACGTCGAGCACAACAAAATATTATAACAATCGATTATCTAGGTTCGAATGCTTGTCCACCCTCGGAAGGGTGGTCGACACATATGACCATCTTCGCTCGATGGGTTTTTCCTCGAACGCATGCTCACCCTCAGAGGGATGGTCGACACATACGACCATCTTCGCTCGATGTGTTTTAATAATGGTAGACCACCCAGCCCGGAGGCCTTAGTCATGGTGGATTTGTCTTCTTCAACCACCCAGCCCGGAGGCCTTAATCGTGGTGGACCACCCAGCCCGGAGGCCTTAGTCATGGTGGGTTTGTCTTCTTCGACCACCCAGCCCGGAGGCCTTAATCATGGTGGACCACCCAGCCGGAGGCCTTAGTCATGGTGGATTTGTCTTCTTCGACCAGCTCGAGCACCTCAACCTGCCACAGGTCGAAGTCGAAAAGGAATTTCGACAAAATTAAATGAAAGTTTTTCAACTCGTTTTCTCCTCAACCCGTCGTGCGAGCTGGTCGAAGTCGAGCAACGATTTTAGCAGCTTCATAGCTGATAAACAAAAGTTTTTCAACTCGTCTCTCCCCAACTCGTCGTGCGAGCTGGTCGAAGTCGAGCAACGATTTTAGCAGTTTCATAGTTGATAACCAAAATGTTTTCAACTCGTCTTCTACCCAACCCGTCGTGCGAGATGGTCGAAGTCGAGCAACGATTTTAGCAGCTTCATAGTTGATAAACAAAAGATTTTCAACTCGTCTTCTCCCCAACCCATTGTGCGAGCTGGTCGAAGTTGAGCACTGACGTTCGTTTTGTCGATATGACTAGTATTGTAACTATAGTTTGACTTGTTCGTAGTTAGTCTTGAGCCACTTTTTTTTGAGTGTCCATTTAAAATATGCAACTTCACCGTTGTCAATAAATTTACTTCATAGTTGTAGGCTTCGTAGCCTTCTCGAGAATCTACTCTAGAAACACAACTTCGCAGTTTTCAAATCGACTTCATAGTCGTAGGCCTCGTAGCCTTTTCGAGAATTCACTCGTGTTATAATGGACTATTTGAAAAGCAACTTCGTAGTTTAGTCGATATTCTACTCGAGATACAACTTCGTAGTTGTTAAAGTCGACTTCGTAGTCGTAAGCTTCGTAGATTAGTCGAGATTCCACTCGAGATACAACTTCTTAGTTGTTTAAATCGACTTCGTAGTCGTAAGCTTCGTAGCTTAGTCGAGATTCCACTCTAGATACAACTTCATAGTTGTTTAAACTGATTTCATAGTCGTAAGCTTCGTAGCTTAGTCGAGATTCCACTCGAGATACAACTTCGTAATTGTTTAAGTCGACTTCGTAGTCGTAAGGTTCGTAGTTTAGTTGAGATTCCACTCGAGATACAACGTCGTAGTTGTTTAAATCGACTTCGTAGTCGTAAGCTTCGTAGCTTAGTCGAGATTCCTCTCGAGATACAACTTCATAGTTGTTTAAGTCGACTTCGTAGTCGTAAGCTTTGTAGCTTAGTCGAGATTCCACTCGAGATACAACTTCGTAGTTGTTTAAATCGACTTCGTAGTCGTAAGCTTCGTAGCTTAGTCGAGAATCCACTCGAGATACAACTTCATAGTTGTTTAAGTCGACTTCGTAGTCGTAAGCTTCGTAGCTTAGTCGAGATTCCACTCAGTTATTCCCTGCTATCCATTCCTTGTTTCAACTAAGCAGTCTATGTTGTATCTAAATATAAGTACACCTGTTCATGTGTTTTTCTCAGGAAATAGGAAGAAAAGTTCATGAGTCGTAGTCTATTCATATCATTCAATTTACGATGCCAATAGCAATAATGGCAATAGATGCATCAGAACGATCAAACATATCCACGTGCTACTATATCACACCATAATCTATAATTAAGCTCTTTATCCCGATAATAAAGGATATAAATATGCACTCGAATGTACCACAGACCAGAATTTCACAAAACTAAGAGTTCAATAAATAATTCGACAAAGCATGCTCCGCATAAACCTACAATCACCAAATGAATGTAGCAAGTGAAGATTCAAATGAGTTCATCATACTACCAAGTTCCTTAGTCGTGGAGACTCAAGACTGGCCAGCCCGAAGGCCTTCGTCATGCCAGATTTTTGTTCAAGGTTTGGCATATGCCTCTTTTTCTGCATTTTGTCAATTATCCACACAATGATTCGAAACATATCCATGTAAGCTATGATCTCAACAACATTTCTTCACAATATTTTCGAATGGTGCACATTTCTTAAATTCGAGAATGCTAAGAAATTCAATGCGTTGATTAATCATGTCGACCGAAATAGATGTTGAGAGTTGAGATTAATTGTGTACCTTAAAGTCGAGAATACCACTCGGAATTATCCTACTTCACCAAAAGAGACTTGATCTCTGTCTTCGAGATTGCCACCGGTGATCAGCACCATAAGAACTTATCCTCCATTGTTATCTCACATTGGTAGATTCGTGCTCGCTCATTTTGTCCTCGACACTCGAACATTTATCTCAATAATTTTTCAAGACTTGCATCATCCCGTGGGTTCCTCGACAAGAATTCAAAGAGATGTCGTTATCAAAATTATATTCACGTCATCCATTTTATCATTTTTCACGCGAGAAAAATAAGAGATCAAATACCAACATCATTATCTTCTCGATTCAAGGCATGCTCTAGCAATGACACGCTCAGAAAATTATGGGTAATTTAATTCAAACAAAATTCCACATGTGCTCATGAAAATCCAAGCGAGGGTTCAAATATATTCAGATATCAAGATTCTTCATCATGCCAATTTAATCCAGGTCCTCGAGCTTATCAATGGAGAATTTGAAAAATGTACCAAACACAAGTCAAGCACAATCACGAAATATCCACAATCCGAAATCGTGACCCGCATTTACTCTCAGACAAACGAATTTTCCATGAATAGACCAAATGACTCCACGAATAACTCACATACTTGCGCGAGTAAATCAGATAATATTTCCACAAACATATGCAAATATTTGCTCGAATAGGTCGAGTAACATCTCCGTGAATATATCAAGTATTATCTCAACACGCAGTTAAAATTTTTCAAGAGTAAATTCAGTCATATCTCGCGAGCAAGTCGAATAATCCTGTGCATTAATCATATAATATCACCGAACTAATCAAATGTTATCTCACCACACGAATCAACTAATTCCACGAGTGAGTCAAATAATCTCCATGAATAATTCAAACAGCTCCCAAGGGTAATTCAAGTAATTTTTACGAATTAATCATATAACATGCTTGCGAATAAATCCAAAGGTTCACGAATGGATCTAATAGTGCTCTCATGAATATATACCAAATTATTCTCAGGAGTAAGTCAAATAATTGTGCGAATAGTTCAAATAATGACTCCGCAAGCGTATTCGAATATTCTCTACGGACCAATCACATATCATCACAAAAGTCGAGTAATGTCCGCGAGTAAATCATGTAATATGGTCACAAATATATCAAACAATCCCATGAATAAATCCAATGGCCTGTGAATAAATCTAATAATATTCGACGAGCGAATTGAATGAATCAAATAATTCCATAAATAATTTCAGTAATTTTCCTTGCATAAATCGAATGATTCTCCAACATTCACCAATTCAAAAATCCTCCAACATAAAATTTAAGTCAACTTCATACCTTCATTATGAGAATGATATTTGAAATTACCTTACGGTCCGCGTTTAGTATTCTTGAATAAGTGTTGAGCACAAAATGGGGCTATTGGAGCGGTCGGGGCCACTTTAGACCGCGTTTAGCCGAGTTGGGCTCCATTAAAGGTGATTGTGCGCGCTGTGGGCCACTTTAACCACTATTGGGCTGCATTTTGGGCGATGACGGGCCGCGCTAGGCACTGGGCTGCGGCTTATGGGTTGGGCACGCGGGCTGGAAACGGGCTTTCGCGGGCTGGGGGCTGGCTGGAGAGCGGGCCAAGGCGCGGGCTGAAGAGAGGGCCCAAGTTGGGCCTGGCCTAGGTTGGGCTGGGCCTATATTATCATATCAAGCGTATTAGCCCATGTATAAGCGTATTCTTCAATATATACCCATAAAAACCGGTCGGGTACAACATGCTATATCAGATACTACCGGTCGAGTCGGCAGTATTAGCCGTGGCTATATTAGAGTAGAATTAGGTGTCCTAAATTAGGAATTAATTTTATTCCATGATTATTAATTTAATTAGGAAAAGTATTCCTACTAGAATCTTCTCTAGTGTTAGGAGACTAAGGAGTCTTCTAGAAGAGTTAGATTAGTAGGAGATTTATGTCCTACATTGAATTAGTATTGAAATAGAATTAGGATTCCTAAACCTTAAAGAATAAGCCCATATTTAGCACCTCCTTTAGGTCCCTATTGTAGCCTATAAATACACTAGGTCCCCTAACCTCTTGAAAAAGCCTTACACGTTTTTCTCCCCGAAGGGCTGGAGAAATTCGGCCTCTTCAAGCGAGAAAGAAAGAGAGAGATTCTTCTTCAAGAGAAAATTCGGTTAGCGCCGTAAGGTCTTAGAAGAAGATGATCAATGAGGTTTTGGGAAATCTAATAAATCGCTCCACCAAGATTTATTAGAGATCGTGTAAAGGTCATACAATAGAAGATCGAATGTTGTTATTTCTTATCCATCAAATAAATATATTTCCCAGCTTTCCGTCCAATTCCCGCGCCAGGTACTGTTCACGCCTTTCGCGCACAGGTGTCTCTCGTTCAAGTTAATCAGAATCCGCGCGAGCTTAGAAAATAAAGAGAGCGTGTAGCGCAGTTGTCTTGAGCGTGGATTCTCTGCGCGAGGTCACGGGTTCAAAACCCACAATCAGGAATTTTCCTTTTCTTGTTACCAGCATGTGTGAAGGAGAAGCGCGCGGGCCGTACAGCCCGCACAGCCCGCGTCTCAGCCCGCGTCTCCTCACAGCCCTCGACCCGCGCGGTCCGCGAGCAGCCCACCTCTAGCCCGCGAGCATTGTAGCAGCCCAGCACGCTTTGGTGGCCCAAATTTGGGCGTCCCTGGCCCAAGTGTGCGAGTCTCTATTGCCCAACAGCTTAGCGCGGCCCAACAAGTTGCAAGATAGCCCAGACCGGTTCAACTCTAGCCCAGCGCGTGACCAGGCGGTCCAGATGCATCCCAGGCTGGTCCAGCGTGCTCCAAACTGGCCCAACTCGGTCTAGAAGCTCCGGTTCATGTCTGAGATGGTTCCCGAGCAGTCCAATCCACTTACCAGAGGTCCGAGACGATCCGATGAGCTTGATGAGCGATTGGAGCACCTTGGTGACTCGATTAGAATCGAGAAAGGCCAAGTCTAGCTGCCCATTAGAATTTGGTGTTCTGACGATCTCCATCAACGGAAATCAGAAAAGTCTCAGAGTCGGCAAGAATTTTAAACCGTAAGTTCTAATCCTAACTATAGATTCGGTTGCGTTAGGATTTATTATTCAGTAGATTTGAATGTGCACATTGTCGACATTCCTAATAGAACCCAACAACTGGTATCAGAGCCCAGGTTAATTCGACTTTGTGCACTGTTCGAATTAGGTCTTGCGTGATATATATGAATTAATTGTGTACAGACGCAACGCATTATAGATTACAATTGCAAATAAGTGTGTTTGCAGGTATTTTTGAATCCATCTATTATGGCCCGCATGTATGTTTGTTTTTTAATTCATGTATGTCGTTTTATAAGCCTCGAACATGTCAAGGATTTTTGGGTTGGTGAATGCTTGCAATAATTTATTCGCGCGGTGGGACACTGCATAGTTTAAATGCTTTACTATATCATTCATGTACGACCCCTGCGTGGGCCATAGGATCAATGTATGTAATTTATATTATGTAATTGTTCGTTGGACCCGGTAAGCGCGGACATCTCTCGACGAGACGAGGCAGGATACCCCGCAAACCCGTAGTTGATGGGATACGTGGTACTGTGCAAATGCAGACATACTCGTAGGCAGCTTGTTGTCAGATACGAGCATTATTAAGGTGTTTGCAGACGGATACGCATGGACCCAGGTCAACAGAAGTACGGGCGACGGCGGCAGTAGGCACACGCCAACAGAGGACACTCGATGGCGACTTTCCTGATGACGACTTGTTCAAGACAAAAAGTGGGAGTCACAGCGAAAAAGGAAATTCCAAGTCCTGAATTGGAAGACCCAGTTCAACAAGGACTAGACTGCGTTTCTCGAAAGATTGGAGATTGATTAAAATGGCCATGATAGTTGGATCTTAGTTCCTCGTTTATTATTGCATATTAATCATGCATGTCCTTATGTGATTTAATTGCTCTATGTGTAAGTTTAATTATTAAGAGCATGTTTTGGAAAATCCCTTTAAAACTAAAAATTATATTAAGTGCGTAATGGGTTGAAATAAATAACATCCAAGGCCTCCATTATAGGTTTGTCAGTGAAGTGATTTAAATCGAGCCCAAAGGACGTTTTATTTCACAGTTCACAAGGACGAATCTCCTTCGGGATGGTTATAGTGAGCTATTTCAAAAGCGTACGGGTCACCCAAATGTGGACGTATAATTTTGGTAGTAAACTTAGGACCAATTAATGGGTTACGCTTAAAGTGAAAATAATTACGATATTCCCAAAGGAAAAGGTCGTTTCTATTCTTTTATAAGTTAATTGCGCTGGCCAAAAGTTTGACCGACTATAAGTTAAGTATTGCTTGGCAGTACGCTAAGCTAATGGGATTTATCCCTCCTCTTGCGACGGTTTGAACCGTAGACGTCCACACTCAGTGGCCTGCGGGGATTCGGTCTTTTGAGGTGCCGGTGAATATATTTAAATGTTGTTTCGAAGGGATCAATATTTGATGAGTCAAAAACACTTGACTGAGTAAAGACTATGTTTGCATGATCCCAAGAATTCAATATGTCTTTTCAATCTGTTGTCCATAATACTCAAAGATAATTTACTTGTTCAAACATGATTAGAAATAGAACTTGAATAGTGTCTAGTTTTGCTGAAGAATACAAGTCGAATGGCATGTGTATCTGGTTTAAGCGAAATAGACATAGAAAGATGAACTGTCCTATCCTTAATACAAGAAAAGTAAATCTTATTCACTGGGAAGTCGAAGCATTTTAAGTGGTGTTATCTATCAGTGTCTGGTATATAGATACATAACCACTAATTATGTAAAAAGGTTTTAGTGAACCAATCGACATGTAAAGGTTAGATTGCCATCTAGAATGTGCTAGCTGCAGAAGTAGCAACTATTGCAGTGGGAGTTATCTATTAAGTAGAATTTTTGGTTAATCGAGTAATTGTCTTTTCGCACCAAGTTTTAGAAAGAATTCATATTCAGTTTCTAAATTGTGTATGGATGAAAACGCGATGTTTTATCTGTTTGGTACGTAGGTAGACGATATGCTCAATGAACCAATATGTCTTACAGTGCAGTAGGTGAAATTAGTAACACGTCGACTAGAACCAATAAGAAGAAAGGTCCTTCAATAAATGAATCATTACATTAATTTGGCATCTAGTATTTGGGATTTTAGTATTAGTAGAATTCAAAGGTGGATAGCCATTGAACTCATGGGTTCTTTGGGAATGGATGAAACTATCAGACCTATGAATTATACTTGGTAGCTAAAATCACAAAAATGACCTATTGAAGGTCGAGGGTTAGAAGCCAAATAAATGTTATGGTTGGTTCATCCAATTTGTAAAGTTCTATGATTTTAGGATGAAAGGTAGTATTGAATATTTTTCTTCGGAGAAATTTGTTCAAAACAGGGTACATTAAGTGACATTCCATAAGTTTGAGTACATCGAAAGAGTGCAATGGCAGTTATGGAAAGATGTCGAGTTTAATGTATTAGTGGCATTACGATTGAAATCGTAGTGACTAATACCTTTTGGAAAATCATAGAAATACTTATTGGATGTTGAGATTTGATCTCAATGTGTTTCACCTGGTTCATTGGAACATGACGATGCAACAGACCGAAGGAAAATGTCTCTCTACAATATTGGTTATGTGAATGATGAGTTATTCGAAATTTCGCTTTTTCGTATTGGAGTTGTGCAAATAGAATGACAAGTTCTTAACATAATCCTATCTAAGTTTAGTAGTCATTACTCTGAATGAATTGTTGCCAAGACTTAGGCCTTGACATGAACATATTCACATTCAGAGCATTTCAGCACACGTGCTGGAAAGTTGATACTTATAGGATTGGAAAGGATGTTCGAAAATTAGGCTATTTGTGGGATACTTCATGGTAACGAGAAATGAGTTGATTATTATAGTACTAAAAGTCAGAATATATTCGTTAGCGCGAATGTCTGATTCTTAGACAAATACTAAGTAATAAATCACTAAGTTCATTTGTAGAATTGTTTTAAGGAAAGATAAAGGTAAAAGTTCAACTTTATTACCAAGTGTACAAATGTGATACCACAAGGAAAAACTACAACACATATTTTTTGCTATACACCTTTGCAGAGGAAACCTCGTTGTAGTGGGAGGGTTACAGGACAACTCCATGCGTGATAATAAGAGAGTCGTTGGACTCAGTCTGTATTAATCACAAGTTCATGGAATTTTATGTTTTTTAGAAAGTCTCGGACTTAGTCTCTAGTAAACTTGAAAATCCCTAGTTATACAATGAGGAGATCCAAGACAAGGATGCATAAACTTAGCAACGTTTTAATGATTTCTGATTTAGTGTCATGGACTCTTATCAGATCTGGGTTCTTATAGAATTACCAAGTAGCAATCTTGCTATTGGACGAAATCTATAAGTGAAGACTTTAGTACAAGGCTTGTTGTGAAATAGCAGACTCAGAAAGAAAGGGATCTATTATGAGTTAGTTTTTCACCAGTAGCCATGTTTAAGTCTGTACATAGAAAGGCTTGATGTGAAATGGTGAACTCAGAAAGAATGGAATCGATTATGAGTTAATTATTTCACCGGTTGCCTAATTTAAAGCTGATGCCATTCATATGAGTTATGAGTTAGGCAAAGTGGTTGTCAAGACATTTTCCTTAACCGGAAGTCTTGTTGGAATATCCACAGAGCAGCACCCAGAAATGTTCATTGGAAAAGAGCTAAAAAGCATATTGTTAGTAGGCTGACAAAGTCCATTTAAAGGACCGTGGTGGGCCGATCATTTGGTTGATAAGTTCGAATCGTGGATTTGATTATTCACCAAATGAGCATTGTGTGTGGCGCAATGGAAGCGTGGTGGTATTTTTGTACTATGCGTAGACAACATCTTGATCACTAGAGACAGTGTGAAAATGTTGACAAACGCATGGGTATGATTATCCAAATAATGGTACATGAAAAATTCGGAATCAACAGATATTCTTGAGATTGAGGATCACAAGAAAGATATGTTGCGATTATCCCAATTTTCATGTACAGACTGTCATAAGGCTCATTTTATTTGCATGATACAGAGGCAGTCCTTATGCATGGCAAGAGGAAAAATAGTATATGCAATAGATGAGGCCTGATATTTATTTGCATGGTTAATAAATATCGAAGTAATCCTAGATGGGAGCAATGGTTCATGGTAGGACATAAGATCAACCGCCGTAAAAGGGCTAAGGATAATATGTAAGGTTACCAGATGAACCATAAGCAACTTTTGGATTACAAAGGATTCTGATTTCTAATCAGACATGAACAACAAGTAAAAACCACCTTATGTTTTGTGTTCACTTGTGGGAACCAAGCAGATTAGAGGAATGTCAAGCGGTGATGCGTTGACGGATTCCACTATGAACTCAGTACGTCCCTTGCCAAATGGCGAGCGACGTAGAGATTGGATTCGCCATTGAACTGAAAATGTGAAACCTCGTCTGGCCAAGTCAGGTCACAATTTGATTGTGATGACAGTTGGTGCAGTTACAAACAAAGAGGAATCACTAGTTCATAAAACAAGTGACACATAAAGCAAGTACGCCCGTTGCAAAGGACTGCGACAGGGTGGATGTTTGTCGCATACTTACATCGGTAGACAACCAGGTAAATCTGTTTAGGATTGGCTTTCCGGCGAAAGCAGATGAGGGCCATGTTAAAGGATTAGAAGTCGGATGTGTGGCAGAAAGGACAACAGTTCTTTTAAGAATTGAGATTGAAAGAGAACCGTGGTTAGCAAGTGCGATGAGCTAATTACGCATAAGTGGGAGATTGTTAGAGGTATGCTGTAAAAGCTCCGATTTGCAGATTCTATCAATTCCATTTTGATCTGGCCATAGTGTTTCGGTCAAAAGTACATATGCTTGCAGTTTATTTACTTATGCAATGCCTTACATTGATATAGTGTGATTCGAAGTGTTTCGAACAGAAAGATCACCTATCGGTTCCTTGTAAGACTAAACTATTCGTTCACAGTCTAGACAGGCAGTGAGACCCCTCTTGGAAAAAGACTGTACTGTATTCTTGATTCAGTTGGTCTTTGACTGGAAAATTACACTAGTACTTATGATAGGTGTTGAACAGGACCACAGAACGATAAGATTATGAGACTCACTGACCGTTGTTGTAATCTAGACCTTCAGTAATTGATGCGTACTCTTAAGCTGTAAGATAATATAAAATGGGCATATGTATTCATTACTTATTTATTTGATTTATCAAGGGTGATTCCTATTTTACTAGGATGACATACTCGGTATTTTGGTAAATAAGTGTGTTTATATGATGTGCCGTTATAAATTATTTACGGTCACTGTGTCCTAGTGCGCTGGGTTGTTGACGTCCCCGAAATGAGCTCGTGAAGGAATATTATGTCAAGCCCTGCAGGCGGATGTGTTATCCGGCATAATGATTAAGGATCTGAGTGGTACTAGTTTTGGAAATGAATAAGAAGTTGATTAATTATTTTGTCAGTAATTTAATTAATCAACGGACGTTATATCTTAAACATGGGGAGATAAATCGATCAATTGAATTAATATATTTAATCAGTGGAAATGAAATAATCGTAATTCGGAGCTAAATGGGGAGAGCAATAATATTACTCTAGTGGAATGTTTTATTATTTAATTCCAAGAATAAGGAATTAGGAATTAATTTTATTCCATATTAATTAATTTAATTAGGAAAATAATATTCCTACTAGAATCTTCTATAGGGATTAGGAGACTAAGGAGTCTTCTAGAAGATGAAGATTAGTAGGAGATATATTTCCTACATTAGATTATTAATTGGAGTAGAATTATGTTTCCTAAATTAGGAATTAATTTTATTCCATGATTATTAATTTAATTAGGAAAAGTATTCCTACTAGAATCTTCTCTAGTGTTAGGAGACTAAGGAGTCTTCTAGAAGAGTTAGATTAGTAGGAGATTTATTTCCTACATTGAATTAGTATTGAAGTAGAATTAGGATTCCTAAACCTTAAAGAATAAGCTCATATTTAGCACATCCTTTAGGTTATAAATACACTAGGTCCCATAACCTCTTGAAAAAGCTTTACACGTTTTTCTCCCCGAAGGGCTGGAGAAATTTGGCCTCTTCAAGCGAGAAAGAAAGAAAGAGATTCTTCTTCAAGAGAAAATTCAATTAGCGCCGTAAGGTCTTAGAAGAAAATTATCAATGAGGTTTTGGGAAATCTAATAAATCGCTCCACCAAGATTTATTAGAGATCGTGTAAAGGTCATACAATAGAAGATCGAAGGTTGTTATTTCGTATCCATCAAATAAATATATTTCTCAGCTTTCCATCCAATTCCCGCACCAGGTAATGTTCACGATTTTCGCGCACAGGTGGCTCTCGTTCAAGTTCATCAGAATCCGCACGAGCTTAGTAAACAAAGGCAGCGTGTAGCGCAGTGTTCTTGAGCGTTGATTCCCTGTGGGTGGTCACGGGTTCTAAACCCGCAATCAACAATTTTCCTTTTTTGTTACCAGCATGTGTGAAGGAGAAGCGAGCGGGCCGTACAGCCCGCGTGTCCTCACAGCCCTCGGCCCGTGTGGCCCGCGAGCAGCCCACCTCCAGCCCGCGAGCCTTGTAGCAGCCCAGCACGCTTTTGTGGCCCAAATTTGGGCGTCCCTGGCCCAAGTGCGCGAGTCTCTACGGCCCAACAACTTAGAGCGGCCCAGCAAGTTGCAAGACAGCCCAGACCGGTTCAACTCGAGCCCAGCGCGTGACCAGGTGGTCCAGATGCATCCCAGACTGGTCCAGCGTGCTCCAAACCGGCCCAACTCAGTCCAGAAGCTCCGGTTCATATCCGGGATGGTTCCCGAGCTGTCTAATCCACTTACCGGAGGTCCGAGACGATCTGATGAGCTTGTTGAGCGATTGGAGCACCTTGGTGACTCGATTAGAATCGAGAAAGGCCAAGTCTAGCTGCCCATTAGACTTTGGTGTTCTGACGATCTCCATCAACGGAAATCAGAAACGTCTCAGAGTCGGCAAAAATTTTAAACCGTAAGTCCTAATCCTAACTATAGATACCGCTGCGTTAGGATTTATTATTCAATAGATTTGAATGTGCACATTGTCGACATTCCTAATAGAATCCAACAATTACCAGGACAAATTTCTAATTAGACGATTAGAGGGAGTCTTATGAGAGAGTACGAGATTCCCCTCGGATGACGTATAATCGAATTCGTATGAACTCAGGATCGAGAAATGGGATTCACTTAGAATGCGATTTATTTATAACTTCCCTCGGGGTCCCTGAATTTATTGCATGGCCAAATGGAGATCGACTATTAATTTCATTCATCATGAATTTGGTTTTGACTTATGAAAATTAATGTGCCTTTGAAAGCCTTTCTCTTGCGAATGTTGAGTTGTGTAGAGTTGCCCTCGCATCATGCATTAACTCTCGGTGTTTTGAGATGTCGGTGAATTTAAGTTAAAATTGTTTTGAGGACAATATTAGCAGTTAAATTCAAATGTGGTTAATCTGTAAAATTATTTTCGTGTTTCTCAGATATTCATCATGTCGTTCAATCCGTTATCTGTCATTCTAAAAAAAAATCAACTTACTGGTCCTAATTACATTGATTGGAAGAGGAACATAGACATTGTGTTTAGGGCTGAGCATGGGACTCAGAGAATTCCGAACCGTTCCGAAAACTGAACCGAAATCACTCCGAACCGAAAAATAACTGTTGACCGTTTGACATTCTCCGAACCGAACCGAAAAAATAATTGGTACGGTTTTGGAGATTTCACAAATATCCATACCGAGAATCGAACCAAACTGTCTCGTACTGTACCGAACCGAATAACCAAAATTAAGAACCGAATTATAACATTCGATGTGTTATTAATATATTTTATGTCAACTTTGATTCTATATAATATAGTAATAAATATTAACCTTCACTTAAATTTCATGCTTAGTAATACTTGATCAACAATTGAATTTTTTCTATTATAAAATACTTATTTAAAATAATTTAAAAGTTTAAAGAATATTTTTTTAAGAAAAAAATATTATATTTTATTTGAATTTTAAATTTTCAATATTAGTTGCACAAATTTAGTTATAACTAAAATTTAGAGTTACTTATAAAATTGATTTCAAAATATAATCTTTAATGTGAGAAAGTACTGATTAATGTCAGT
Source organism: Striga hermonthica (assembly GCA_902706635.1). Classification (NCBI taxonomy): domain Eukaryota; kingdom Viridiplantae; phylum Streptophyta; class Magnoliopsida; order Lamiales; family Orobanchaceae; genus Striga; species Striga hermonthica. The sequence goes on from CACSLK010024378.1 coordinate 87,491, forward strand.
TTTATTAAAGCATATAAAAATTGAATAACTAAAATTTAGAGTTACTTCTAGAATTGATTTCAAAATAAAATCTTCAATATATAATGAATTATTGATGTATGTTGTTTTTTTAAAGCATATAAAAATTAAAATATAACTAGATAGTCATTCAAAAATAATTTATAAAAATAAAAAATCTCCGAGAATCCGAACCAAACTATACCGAACCGTCCCAATAGTCTCGAATACCGAACCGAATCGAACCGAAAAATAAAAATATCCGAACCGAATCGAACCGAACTTTTGGTACGGTTCCGGAGATTGAATTTTGGAATCTCTGAAGTTTGGTACGGTTCTGGAGATTTATCAATCTCCAAACCGTACCGACCCACGCTCACCCCTAATTGTGTTCACTGTTGAGGGTTATAAGTTTGCGATTACTGAGGCTTGCCCGGCAGAGCCCGCGGCTGATGCTCCTGAGCAGGAGAAAGGGGAGTATGTCCGGTGGAAAAAGGCTGATGAGATGGCGAAGTGTTACATTCTGGCATCTATGTCAAATGTTCTTCAACATCAGCATCAGTCTATGAACATTGCGGCAAATATACTTCTCAATCTCAGAAATCTGTTTGGACACCAGTCTAGGGCTGCTAGGCAAGAGGCCATGAGTGCTCTAATGACTACGCACATGGTAGAGGGCACACCCGTAAGGGAGCATGCTCTCAAGGTTATGGCTACTCAATGAGCTTGAGGTTATGGGAGGTTTTATTGACGGGGAAACCCAGGTTGATATCATGCTCCAATCTCTGTCGAAGAGCTTTGATCAGTTTCAGTTGAACTACAACATGCGCAAGATGCATATGGCTCTTCCAGAACTGTTAGCAGAGCTTCAGTCAGCGGAGGCCTTGTTCACTCAGGCGCCTCACGCACTGGTTTCCGAGCAGGCTGGACCTTCCAGGCCTCACAAGGGCAGGAGAGAAAAAAGTCTGCAGAAAAGGCAAAGGTGCAGCATGCCCTGTTGGTACAACAACCGCCACCTCAGTCTGTGGCAAAGAAGCCGAAAGGTAGATGCCACAAGTGCAACAAGTCAGGATACTGGAAGGTCGACTGCCTTCTCCTCAAGAAAGGTAACTATCTCGTTAATGTCGTAGAAACAGGTTTAGCGGTTGTATCTACCAGAACCTAGTGTGTAGATACTGGAGCCACTGACCATGTCTGCAATTTGTTGCAGGGGTTCCAGGAAACCAGGCGGTTTAGGGAGGGAGAGATCACCGTCTACATGGGCGATGCTATGAAAGTGGCAGCTGTTGCAGTGGGAGACGTTACTTTATTTTTTGATAGCAGTATTTTGGTTTTGAGACATTGCCTTTATGTTTCTAGTGTTAGAAAGAATCTTGTTTCAGTTTCTAAACTTGTTTCAGATGGATTTTCGTTTACATTTGATGACATGGTTGTTATTTGTTATGGAAAGCGTTTCATTTGTTCTGGTTCATTAGTTGGCAATTTATATGTTCTCAAACCAAACTCTCCCACACTGCAACAAACTGAACTGAATAATGTCACGACTAAATCTAATAAGAGGAAGGAATCTTCGAGTATGAATTAAGCATATCTGGCACCTTAGACTAGGGCACATCAACCTAAGGAGGATTCAAAAGTTAGTGGCCAGTGGACTTCTCGGTCCATTAGAAGAGCACTATCCAACTTGGGAATCATGCCTAGAAGGTAAGATGGCCAAGAGGCCATTTACGGCAAAAGGGTATAAGAGCCAAGAAGTGCTAGGATTGATTCATTCTGATTTATGTGGTCCTATGACGATCCAGGCTAGAGGAGGTTTCGGGTACTTTGTCTCTTTTATAGATGATTACTCAATATTTGGGTACATTTATCTGTTGCACCGCAAGTCCGAATGCTTTATAAAATTCAAGCAGTATCGGGCAGTTGTGGAGAAGCTTCATGGTAAAATTATCAAGTCGCTTCGATCTGATCGAGGTGACGATTAACTATTTGGAGAGTTCTTTACATATTTATCAGAAGCTGGGATTGAATCTCAATTGACTTCACCCGGCACGCCCCAACAGAACGGGTTATAGAACGAAGAAATAAGACTCTTATGGAAATGGTTAGGTCAATGATGAGTTATTCAAAGTTACCAGATTCGTTCTGGGGATTGGCTTTAGAAACAGCTGTGTATATTCTGAACATGGTTCCTTCAAAGTCGGTAGAAACTACTCCTTATAAGATGTGGAAAGGGCACAAGCCCAGTTTCTCACAGTTTTGAGAATGGGGTAGTCCTG
>CACSLK010024378.1:93444-104805 GCA_902706635.1 Striga hermonthica
ATTCGGAGAATTCCATGAAAATCATAACATGATTCAGTGAATTAATTTATAACATGACATGAACGCACGGCTACGGCTACGATTCCTCAAAACATGCATGCATGAACAAATAAATCCTAATCATGATAAACATGATATTCTTGGTTGAAAGCCGACGGGAACTTACCTCTTATAAAACTCAAGAGGTTAAACGACTCGAAACCGTGCTCTCGACCGTGCCTCCGCGTGCGTGTGATGCGTTGGCGTGTGCGCTGCACTTGGACCGTCGTGGATGGCTTGCGGTAGCTTGCGGACGTGCTCGGCTTGGACGTGCGATAGCTCTCGGCAAGTGACCCCGCACTCAAACAAAAATACTCTCTATAATACTCACACTCTCGGCAAAATGACTTAGGCGTGGAAAAGAAATGGAACAAAACTCTCCCAAGTCTTATCTTATAATAGGGCCGAAACATGAAGGGTGAAGGAATGCATGGTCAAAGCTTAGGACAAGTGTCAAGCATGCTCAACTCACTCTTACCTCCACAACTCACGTGAACATGAAGCAAAATGAAGAGGAAAATTGGACTATACTCTTGCATGTGCACGGCATTTAGAATAAGACAAAGGAGGAATTTGAACCAATGCACTACAAGCCAACATTTACACACGGCAATTGAGGAAAAAGGAGGAATCTTGGACAAGAACCCACATGCTACACAACAAAATTGCTTGGCACTAAGAACAAGGGAGGAACGCACGGATTCTTAGCATTGCACGGCCTTCATGAATGACCACATGAACGTCAATTTGAGCACATGAACATGAACAAAATATACTAACACTTGAACATAAAATCTATGAAGAAGCACACGGCAATAAGCAATGGTTTGGATTAATTAGAGATAATCCTAACACTTAAGCTACTAATCTCATGATTAATATAAATTAATCACTTAACTATGTTTAATTATTTAAACATAATGCTAAATTACCAAAATTATTTCGAACGTAAACGGTACGTCGAAAATATTTTCCGGTAATTTCGACTGAAATAACTGAAAATAATTAATTCCGAATAATACTATCGGAACTAAAATATTATTACACTGATAAAAGTCGGGATATTACATCACGGCCTACGGCCAATCCTCAATCAAACCGAACCATATCACTACCATTTTAACACACTGAACCTTACATAACTGAAATCATCATTTAAGGTCTGAATATGGGCTGATGTATGCTGAACATAAGAAAGGCCGTGGCGGACGCCCGTGCGCCGCCGACGGCTTGGTGCCGCCTCTCGGCCAAAATGACTTTTCCTCCGACAACTTCAGAACAATTCAAACTGAACATAATACTGGAACAATTTTAGACTTAACCACACGGACCACATGATTAATACTGAAGGTAATAATCCCTCGGCCTGAAGCTCCCGAGGCCATACGCGATAGGCGCTGGCTACGGTCTCGGTCAATTCATCGACTATACTTTAGCTTAACACAACAAACTGATCATGCTGAACTTAAAATGGACTATACTGATCATTTAAATAATTATGGTTCGAGAGTTGTCGGAAGAATTTGAACTTCACTCGGTGATGTCCTTACTTAAACATACACGGACTTAAACACGATATATTCTGAAACTCTCGACAATTAGTCGAACTCTGAACATAGAATAACTTAATTAACATGATCATGAATTGAACAAGGTGATACCTTCTCCGCTGAAATGATCGAAATCATAAAATAGGTATGGCCTTCCTTCCTCGCGCGTCCCCGTGCGATGCCTTCACTTGCCGTGCGTTTGGAATGGAAATTTAAGGGAACTTATCTCTAGTTTTTGCTGAGTGATGAAGTATGAAGAGGAAATATTTTCTCTGAATTTATCTTAAGGAACCGTGGGCAAAATTTATCCCCAACTATGCTTTATATAGCAAAGCCGTAGGGAGATGGGGTGACGGAAGTACTATGTGGCTTCACCAATGTTTAGCACTTGTTGATCAATGAATAAATTTGTGGTGACTAAGCACTCTCATGAATTGACAAATGAAAAATTTTGATTGGCTAAAAATGGTTTTCTTATGCTAAGGAAAACTCACGGCAATTGATATAATTTGAACCAAAATTGCTACTAAGCTTACGGCTTTTAATCCTTGATTAGGGTTAATTAACAATTAACCACTTAATGTTATGTTTAATTATTTAATTAAACATAATACTTAATTACCAAAATTATTTCGAACGTAAACGGTACGTCGAAAATAAATTTCGGTAATTCCGACTGAACTTAATTAATTCCGAAAATAATAAACGATAAACATTATTATATTGGAATTAGACGAAATTTATACTGATAAAATCTCGGGATATTACAATATTAAACAGACATATATGTGTAGTATTTATTATTTTGATTCACATGGGTGAGGCTTAGTGAACTGGGCCAATAGACCCGTTGTCTTGGGTAATATTGCTACATGTAGGATGTGTTGTTAGGATATTTACGGTCACCATGTGTGTTAGTTTGATGATGTCCCCGGAGTGAGTTCATGAAGGATTATTATGCTAAACCCTGCTGGTGGATTAAATTCCAGCATAATAATAATGTGATGAACGAGCGCTAGCTTCGGTGAAATAATCATAAATTAATTAATTCTTGATTGTCAGTAATCGAATTAATTAATGGACATTATATCTTAAACATAGGGAAATAAATCGAGTAATTATTATTGGAGTCTCAATTGTAAATTGGGCTAGGAAAAGGGAGTGCAATAATATTATGTTGGTGGCCCATTTAATATTATTTAATTAATTAAAATAAGTAGCTTGGTCCACAAGTATTTTAATAAATTAAGGAGTCCTAATCCTAATCTTCTAAGGATCCCTATTGTAACTCTATATATACATCATTAAGCTCATGGGAAGAGAAGAGAATTCCAAATCTTGAAAATCATGCCCCACGCCTCTCTTCTCTCTCCCAGTTACCATCCAAGCTTTATTTTCTTCTTGTTGTTCCACTTGATGTAGCCCTATTATCATAGCCCGATTCAGATGCTAACTACCCAACCGAACAAACACATCGACTACATCATTAAGTCGACATTCTCGAAGTCGACTTGGCCCATCGGCCATCTGAAGACCATCATCGGCCTGATAACGGCCTCAAGACGACTCTAGGAAGTCGACTGAGTATAAGACGATTTCTCTCAAGAAGACGAGCAGACACTCCAGGAGCCCCGGGCGCATATATAACCTTAGGTCGACTTGGCAAAGCCCCAAGTCAACTTACAAGACCTCCGACGACTTGACACATTTAGGTATGACAGAGGGAGAATCTCCAAGTGAGACTAAGTTCACATAGGATAAGAAGGAATCTAGATGCTGACTCAAGAGTGGGCGGAGTACAAACCGACCTGGGCATTTTGGACACTTTGGGTAAGTCGGCCAGGGCATTTTAGGTACTTCGAATAAGTATTCTTACTCCTATATAAAGGAGATGAGGTAACCCCAAACCCTAAAGTTCATTCTCTCCATTCATTATTCAGCTGCTGATCCTACTGAGCAGAGCTCATTTTCTTCTCTCTCACTGACTTGAGCGTCGGAGGCTCTTCACCGGAAAACACTTCCGGTGTTGAGTTCTTGCAGGTGTTCACAGCGGCTCATGGACGACTTAGAGACGATTCAAACAGACTGGAGCTCATTTTAACCGGTTCACTCCAGATATAGGAGGAAACCCATCAAATTGGCGCCGTTTGTGGGGAGTTCTTGAAGGAAGTAAGAGCTTTGCACCAAGTTCCGATCTGTTTGACATGGCGGAGAAGGAAGGACTGTCGAGAAATCTGAACGAGGACTTTCGGTCAGTGTGGACAGATAAACGGCCGCCGTCGATTCCTGGCCCTAGACCACCACTTCAGGTGCTCGGTTTCCTGCCGTTCAAAGGGCACGCACTGTCGGGAGCGCGTAGGGAGGAAGAAACACCCATCACACCACCTGGGGTGAAGATTCCATGGCTAACACAAGGAGGATCTAGCCAGACAAGGGCCACCGACACGGGAACCGACGAGAATGAGTCGACCAAAATGACTTTGAGCTTGGGAAAGCTGTCTGGAATGCTGGAGCAAGGGGCGAGACCACCACCCCAGGTCGAGGAGCAAATGATGACTATGACGAGGAGTGAGATGCAGAGAATGATTGCGGAGGCGGTGGCAGCCCAACTCAAACAGGTGCAAGTCGAGCCGCCCGAGGTCGAGCAACCCAGGGTCGAGCAACTAGGGTCGAACAATATAGGGTCGAGTTGCCACCCCGTGATCACGAGAAACAAGCCCAGTCTAATGATAGGCATATCAGGAGGGTGGAAGAGGAAGCATCCTCCATTAGGACTGCCAATCCGCAGGCGAGAGACGAGACACTGGAGCAGTTGCTGGCCCAAGTTCGCAATTTACAGGCCCGAGTCGAGGGGAGGAAAGTTTGAGGCTCAAGGGGACATCCGTTCTCGCAGCACATTCTGGATGTCAACCTGCCGTAAGTTATGACGGGTCGACTGATCCATCCCGTCATATGAGGAGTTTCGAGAATATGGCGGTTCTGCATCGTTATAATGACCCAGTGCAATGTCGAGATTTCCTGACGACTTTGCGGGGATCTGCGCAGGATTGGTTTCATCAACTGCCAGCGGGAGCCATCAAGGACTTTGAGGGATTCAGCGCGAGCCTTCTCAATCAATTTGCAAGTGTCAAACCGCAAGAGAAATCGTATCTGACCTTGATGGGCATTCAGCAGAGGGAAGACGAGTCACTGCGAGATTATGTGGCGAGATACACGCGAGCGTGCGTCGAGGTGCCCAGGGCGTCCGAGGAAATCAAGGCAGGAGGTTTGACTCGAGGGTTGTTACCGGGTCTATGAAGGAATTCTTTAGCGCCTAATTACTAAGTGATACCTTCAGCAACTACTTAGTAAAAACGAAGCAAAAATTAAACACACACGCACGCATATGCTCGGAGCCAAGAAATCATGCATACCTTACGAAATTCTTCGAGCACTTGAGGAGGTAACCTCATGTCCAACCTTTTTTCTTGTTAATTAAATCATGTTAAGTTCAGTTTGTCCAGCTCATGTCAGGAAATTCATGTTAATAGCAAGTTATGCTCGGTATAGGCCGTTTGAGGTCATGGCCGAGTAAGTTTATGATTTACCCGGCAACTTATGTGCAATTCAAGTCCAGTTAGTCATGTTATGTTCTCATGTGTTCACTATAAAAAGATAGGTCGAGATAAGTTGTGGTTTTGTCCATGATTTGGCCTATGGAAGTCGGTAGCGCACGCTCACGGGGCCAATGGCTAAGGTGAAAGACGACGTTACTTCTCTTGCTGCCACATGTCCAGGTCGTGGCTGAGGTATTGGGCATTTGATTTGGTCACTGGTCGATGTGGCGTGCATGCACGGGCTTAGTCATCGCCCGTGCGCTCGTGCGGTGCCAAGTGTGCGAGCAAGTAGGTGACTCACCTCACCACTTGCACACCGAGACTTATCCGTACTTGGGAGCTTAACTCTGATCATGGTGCTTAAAGAAGTAAAAGCATGTGCTTAAGAAGGGCTTAGTATGCGCGCACGGCTATGCACGACATGCGTGCGTACGGTTTCTGACTTAAGCCTAAGCATAGGACTTAATTAAGCTTAAATATGGATTAACACTAAATACAGGCGGTTAAAGTGAGTAAAGTTGACTCTTGGGATGAGAGAAGGGATAAAAAAATTTCCTCAACCGGGGAAAGGAAAGGGTCCCCACGAGCATAAAGAGATGGGCGATATAGAGGTTGGAGGCCGACTCAATACACCCCTTTATCAGCCCCCAAAGCGCGAAGTTTGGAGGTAATGGAAAGAGAAATACATGACAATGTCGTCAGATGGCCCAAGACGAGGAAGGACGGACCGACGAGACCAAAAAGTAATCTATACTGTCAATTTCATAAGGATTACGGGCACAATACTGACGACTGCAGACATCTTAAGGACGAGATCGAAAGGATGATTAAGGTAGGACACTTGAAGGAATTCATATATAAGGATCGGGAAAAGTCGAGCAAGAGAAGAGAAAGGAGCAGAAGCCCTCGCAAGAGGGCGAGAACACCTGAGAAGGAGAAACTTCCTCAATAAAGGGGAGTTATACATATGATATTTGGTGGATCGACTGATGGAGATTCGAATCGAGCGAGAAAGGCATACGCTCGAGGGCGCCATGGAAAAGTCGAGGTACAACAAGTCGACGTAAATGGTCCAGTGATGAATTTTGGGCCAGCGGACGTGGGAGAGATTGAGAGGCCTCACAATGATGCACTAATGATAACCGCTCAAGTATTAGGATACTAAGTACAGAGATTGTTTGTCGACACTGGGAGTTCAGTGAATGTGATATTCTACGAATGTCTCAAAAGGATGGAGCTAGACATACAACTCACACCCCTCCATACCTCGCTATTCGGTTTCAATGGGTCAGAGGTCGCGCCCCTAGGGGAGACCATGCTCACTGTCATCCTAGGGGAAGGCGACTTGCGGAAGGTAAAAATGGTGAGATTCGTGGTGGTCGATGTCGAGTCGGCTTACAATGTGATCCTGGGAAGGCTAGCGCTTAATGCATTCCAGGCTATGGTATCGACCTACCATATGAAGCTAAAGTTCCCAATCGGAGACCAAATTGGAGAAGCTCGAGGCGATCAAAAGTTGTCGAGGACTTGTTATCAAATCGCTGTGAAAACCAACCAGCGCGTCAAAGTGAAGGAGGGGAAGAAGCCAGTGGCTAGCGAGAAGAGGTCGAGCAGCGATCTCGAACCATGCGGCGAATTCATGGAGATGTAGATCGGGGAAACGAAGGAACAGACCACTAGGATGGCGGAGGACGACAGCTACCGCAATCTTGGCATATGATCCATCTTAAACGCTTTTATGCATAAGGCGATGTTTTAAATACTTTCTTGTACTGAACAAAGCTTAATCAAATTCAGTAAAGCAATGAATTTCAGGTTTACGCTTCCATCGTGTATTTTACATTTCATGTCGATCTTCTTATGGTTACTCGAAAAATCGAATTTTTCAAAACGGCTGTGAAGCCGCCTAACTCCGACTACGAAGTCGACCTAAAACAACAATGAAGTTGTACTCGAGTATAATCTCGACTAAGCTACAAAACTTACGACTACGAAGTCGACCTAAAACAATTATGAGGTTGTACTCGAGTAGAATCTCGACTAAGCTACGAAGCTTACGACTACGAAGTCGACCTAAAACAACTATGAATTTGTACTCTAGTAGAATCTCGACTAAGCTACGAAGCTTACGACTATGAATTCGACCTAAAACAACTATGAAGTTGTACTCGAGTAAAATCTCGACTAAGCTACGAAGCTTACGACTACAAAGTCGACCTAAAACAACTACGAAGTTGTACTCGAGTGGAATCTCGACTAAGCTACGAAGCTTACGAATATGAAGTCGCCACATATATCTACGAAATTATGCCCAAAGATTGTCTCGAATAGACTACAGAGCTAGCAACCGTAAAATCAACTTACACCGACTAAGACGTTCTATTTGAACATAATCCTCCATGATACCTATAATACGAACAATCACATCCCTCAGAAAGCAGGAATAGTTAACCAGCTATGAAGCTGTTAAAAATGTTGCTCGACTTCAACCAACTCGCAAGCCGGGTTGGGAGAAGACGGGTTGAAAAAATTTCGTTTACCAGCTATGAAGCTGTTAAAAATGTTGCTCGACTTCGACCAGCTCGCAAGCCTGGTTGGGAGAAGACGAGTTGAAAAAATTTCGTTTACCAGCTATGAAGCATTTAAAAATGTTACTCGACTTCGACCAGCTCGCAAGCTGGGTTGGGAGAAGACGAGTTGAAAAAATTTCGTTTACCAGCTATGAAGCTGTTAAAAATGTTGCTCGACTTCGACCAGCTCGCAAGCCGGGTTAGGAGAAGACGAGTTGAAAAAATTTCGTTTACCAGCTATGAAGCTGTTAAAAATGTTGCTCAACTTCGACCAGCTCACAAGCCGGGTTGGGAGAAGACGAGTTGAAAAAATTCGTTTACCAGCTATAAAGCTGTTAAAAATATTGCTCGACCTCGACCAGCTCGCAAGCCGGGTTGGGAGAAGACATACAAGACAAGGCAAGTTGAGAAACTTGAAAAAAAATCATTCAGGCGTAATCAACTATGAGAATCAAAGATAAACATAAACGACGAGCCAAAAAGATAGAATTATATTAAGCAAATAGTTCATTACATTCGTAGCCGTCTCAACCTTTACAATTTCAAAAATAGGTCGAGTACGGCAAAAGAAAAGTAAAGCATGACGAACAAAACATTGAGCAACCAGTTAATTTTTCTGAGAATCGGCGGTCGACTTCTCAGCAGCATGATCATCCTCATCCCCAATAGGCTCAGTGCCCGCCTCTCCATCCTCCCCAATCGGTTACGTGCCAACACGCCCATCCTCGCCGACCGGCCTCAGGCTCGGGCGCTCGACCTCAACCTCCTCGTCCAGAGGTTCTTCTTCCGCCTCGTCATCCGCCCCACTCGGTTCGACCAAGTCTGTCGGACCGACTAGGGGGGTAGGAGGAGCCTCAAGTTGAGAGCCCAATCCGGCCTTCCGTATGGCACGAGCCTCAAGTCCCGACCACCACTGATAGTCGTCGAGAAGAGATGCGTCGCCACCGTAGCCGTCTGGAAGAGGAAGGGACTCTTTGAGCGCTTGGCGATCGACCTTTCCCTCGAGAAAAGTGCCCGTCGCAACCGCCTCCCACGCATCAAACGTGAAGTGGAAATACTGGAGGGTTGCGGGGCACAATTTTTCGAGAAAATCGGGGGAGTTGCAGAATGCCCCAACGACCTCCTTTCGATAGGCATAGAGGAAGACAGAGCCTATTGGCGACTTGAGAAAGGACTTGAGTCCCTCCTCCTTCCCAATCTCCCTCTCGGCCACATTCTCCTCAGTGGCCTTCGCAAGGTCGGCACGATGCCGGTCAACTTTGGAGAGGGCGGCGGCCTTCTCAGATTAAGCTTCGCAATGATGGCATTAGCCGCCGCAAGATCGTCATCCTTCTTCTCAAGCTCGTGGAGTTGTTCCTCGCACTTCTTCTGGTAGGCATGGATGTTAAAATTAGGTGAGCTAGACTCCTCCAGAAGAGTGGGCATCACGTACGCCATGAACTAAGGCAAAGCCAAGAAAAAGCAAGGTTAGAACAAACACAAAAAGAAAGAGAGAAGTCGACCTGTCACGAGTCATAAAAGCAAGGATCAAGAACAAATTACCCGAGAAAAACATAAAAGAGCACGGCCGACACGGTCATAAGGGTCGCGGTCGACACGAGCTTTGTCGGCAGCAGGGATGACTGAGTCAAAATATTTAGCGATCTCGTGAGGATGGGGGTGGTCCTAAAGTCAGGAAGGCCGCTCGAGGGTGATTGTCTCAAGGCCACCAGGAGAGCGGGGAGTCTCAACCGATTTCCCCTTATCACGGCTCTTTTGGCGTTTGATTGAGTCAGGCACCAACACGAAGTCGGCTTCATCCTGGGCCCTCTTGCGGGATTTTGATCCCGAGGCCTTTGGAGGCACAGCCGCGGAAGGCATAACCACTTTCGACTTTCTAGCGGCAGTCGTTTCGACTGCCGTCTGCTTCAATCCAGAGCCAGAACCGTCATTACCTCTCGCGGGGTGAGAAGGTTGCTTGGCGAACTTCTTGCCACCCTTAGTTTTCTTGGTCTCGAAGCATTGCAGAGCCTTAACTGAAACACGCAATGAATGAGTAGCTGGTTAAGAGTCATCGCGATAATCGTCATTACAATATGGCTTGGAGTAATAAAAGAAAAAGCGAGAGACGCTTAAGTGAATAAAACATGCGGGCTTACTAGGATCGTCGACCGGAGGAGCATCTTCGTCAATCCAAAGGCCCACATGGATAAGGAGACCGCTATCCTTAACCAGCAGATGAGGACTCCATCTAAACTTATTTAGATCGTCTAGCATGGTTTGAAACTCGTTCGACTGAGGGCGTTTAAGGTCTGGCTGAACGTTCGAAGTGATCCAGATATTGGAAAAGGGATATTGACCAAGAGCAGGACAAATATAGAAGTATTTTGTTTTCCACTCGGTAACATTGGAGGAGAGATCCTCGAGGAAAGAAACACCGGGACGACGACCCAAACAGTGGGCGTCCTTTATGAAGCGATAGCTATAACAATACAGAAGGAACTCGGGCAAAAAATGACCTAAATTAATTTTACATATTATGATAAAGGCTACAATAATGCGAATGGCATTAGGAGAAAACTGATTTATGGGTACATTATACATGTTGCTAATCAACAAAAGCTCAGGTTAAATAGGAAACCGCAAGCCGAACATTATTTGGTCGATGAAGAAAGTGAAGCAGCCCTCGAGAGAATGAGTAAAGATATCGTTGGGACCAGGGGGAACCAACTCCCAGTCAGAAGGCAAGCCGCTGAACGACCTAAATCCCTCGATTTGGGCTGCAGAGCCATAAGAAAATGGATTTAAAACGTCTACTTTAGCCAAGAAAAATGCTACTGATACAACATTTCGAGGATCGTTAGGAAGAGAAATCAAAGGTACGAACTGGGTGTTGGGGTATACAATAAAGCAAACTTTTATGTGAGCTTTTGGATTGTATTTATTCGATTTCCCATTCGACTAAAATAAATGTTTTCACATTGTTGCATTCTTTATGATTGCTTGTATGCTAAATGTCCAATTACCTTATATTGTAGACAATGTGGTGTGTTAGTAGTCACACAGAAGATTACATTGTCGGTTCTTTATAAGATATAAATGGTGTTCACAACTGAGATAGTTATGGACATGACTATCGGTTTAGGTTGTAGTATAAACTGGATATAGCTTGTCTTGATTGATTTATACTAGTGCGCTGCGTCGCATTGGATGGATCACAGTTGAGACGTGTTCTTCTGTTCTGACTACCATGAAGAACCTAGGTCTCGGTAACTCTACTAATTTTTAACCCTAATTGTGATAATTAGATATGTGGGATATTTGTTTGTTACTTTGATTTACCATGGGTGAGAGCCAAGTATTGGTTCATTATGCTCTGTATCTTGGGTAACAACATTATCTGCATGATATCTATTTATTGGCATTAGGGCACCATGTCCTGGACATCCAGGTTGATGACGTCCCCTTAAGGAACTCATAAGGATTATCGTATAAACCCTGCAAGTGGATTTAATACGTACGATAATAAGGTTGAGTGATACTACTTAAGGAATAAAAGATATTAATTAATTAAAGCAGTCAGAAGCTTTAATAATTAATGGACGTACGATATCTTAAACACGGGGA
>CACSLK010024378.1:174911-186838 GCA_902706635.1 Striga hermonthica
GCATGCCCATGAGGCTATGTACTAAGAAATGGCCGCCCACGACAAGGTCGAGGAAGATCTGGCCACTTACAAGGGGAGGGTTAGTGAGCTGAAGGACGAGGTTTGCCGCATCGAGAGGCTCGAGACTGATCTCGTCCTTCAGTAGGGGGCGACTGCCAAGGCTGAGGAATCCGCCGCCAAGGCCGTGGAGGATTTGGCCTGCGAGAGGGCGACGTGGGCTGAAAAGCTTGCCGAATCCAAGGCTCGTCGCGAAACCGAGCCGGCCGAGGAGAAGAGACGCCGGGCTGAGGAGATTACCTCGCTCGAAGAGAAGCATGAGGCAGATCTCACTCATCTCGCCGAGTTGCATGCTGCCGAAGTAGCCGCGCTCGAGAAGAAGCACGAGGAGCAAAAAGCCAAGCACGTGGATTGTGGGAACAGGATTTTCTCCCAGGTCACTCTCCTCAAAGAGGCCGCAAAACAGATTGACGGCGAGCCACCTCATCCCAGAAAGTGTATGGATATGTCGGCCGTGTTCAAACTTTACTGGTTGTTCCAACAGCTCGACGCCGGGGTGCTCTCCTTGGAAGATTTCAGGACCATACTTTTCGATAAAGCAGTGCGACTCGGCGTCGAGTACGAGGGGCTGGTCTGCAAAGGGGACGAAGATGAGGCCACCGTGGTTCGCCGACTCTGAGGTTGTGCTAATGACGTCATCATCGGCTTTCAAGGACTTGGCTTCATCCCGTCCCTCGAGTCGTGGCGCCTTGCGCCTGGGGAACTGTTGTCGGTGTATGAGCCATTCATGTCGGCACCCGACCCAGACCCAGAGTTCCAGCCCCGCAGAGGTGCCGTGCTGACCGTTGTCGGAGAGATAGAAGCGGAAGAAGAGGCGTCCAAGGCGAGGGAGGGTGCCGAGTTGGCTGAGGCTAGCACCTCCGGTGTCAAGGAAGCCGAGCGGGCTGGAGAGCATTCCATCTGACAAATGATTTTATTATTTGTTTATCTTTTTTGCCGGCCTGCGTGCCGTAGTGCTGACCGGATGTGTTCTTAAATGCTTGTCTTTCTTTTGATGATTTGCCTTCGACTCTTTTCTGTTTATTTGGAACTTATTATGAATGAATGGATGATCTTGGTGCGTTTTGGTTTTGATGAAGTATTTACCAAGTGCTAGCTTTGTGGTTTTTATGTATTATCGGACAAGTTTAATGGGGGTGCCGGACCCATTGGTTGAGACTGGTGCCTTTCTTTTTATTTGATCGCTCCGAGATTGGACCCAGAGCCTGTCCGTTTATGGGACCGAGCTCCATGTTTGAGCTCAGCTCTTGTTCATGGGTCGTGCCCCGAGATTAGGCTCGGCATTAATTATTTGAGGGGTCGATCTTCCTGTTTGAGCTCGGCACTCGTTCATGACGGCCGAGCCTCGAGATCAGGCTCGACGCTTATTATCCACGAGGCCGAGCTTCACGTTTGAGCTCGGCGCTTATTCATTACTTGGCACTTTATGTAACGCCCCACTCTTATTTGACGAAAGTCAAGGACTTCTCCAAAAGTCAACGAATTTTTTTTCAAAATTCTTTTCATAATCGTTTGGCGTTACTCGACATAAAATCAACAATTACGAACTTCTACATATAAATTTCTTGCAAGTAATTAAAACATCATCAAATCCCATAGTCAAATCGAAACCACCCTCACAGGGTTTTAAACACAGTTCTGAAATTGATTACTAGCAAACGGGGCATCTCCCTAAACCAGTGTTCGCATTTCTCAAATCATTGATAATCCAGAGTTCAAAATCCAAGATCATAATTACCTAGAGTTCAACATGATGACAAAAATAATCATAATATAATAAGAAAGCGGAAGCTACAAAATAAGGTCTGGTCAAATGACCGACCACCACTCGTCTCTCGCCGCCATGCAGCCATCGGTTCAACCTGCATCCATGAAGAGCAGGTGGGGATGAGCACAGATGGAATCCGTTGTGCTCACCGCTATGCGCATGAACAATTATAATACAAAAGTAAGTATGGCATGGTCACAAGGATGAAGATAGACAACAAATTTCCCGTCTCCTATTCATAATCAATAATCAACCTCATGTGCACACCTATCAGAATAGACTACATTTGGGCCACGTATCGTCTCCTCGCAGGAACTCTAACGTTGCCAAAGTAGGAGAGTCATCCGTCAATCCCGAGGGTTTTAGACGAAAATCCACTGTCAACCCCGAGGGTATTAGACAGGTCTACCAACCCCGAGGGTTTTAGGCAGGAAATCCATCATAAGAGGAGATTACCCACTCGGGGTACGTTCTATAACAACGGGGATACGTTCGACGGTCGGTACAGCTCATGTCGAAAGTTATACATACACATTTTATAAGCAAACCCACCTGATTGAAAAGCTCGGAAGAAAATTGCACACAAAAGCAAGTACGTAGGAAGAGACTCGACTCCTCAAACACCTTAATTTAAGCGAGATAATTTATCAAAAATCTATCTCACTACTCGAATTTAACATAAAACTCATACTTAATAAAATTTAAGACTTAAGGGTTTTAATCGGATTTTTCGAGGACTTGAAACTCTCGCATTTGAAAAAAAAAGGACTCGGAGAATGAACATTGGAGTCTCAGGACTTAAAATAATTTTTTTTCCAAATTTTTCTCATTTTATAAATATTTTTAAAGCTGAAATTGGTACGAAAAATGACTTCTGGAACTCTAAATTTGGCTAAAAATCGAACTGGGCCGAAGCTGCCAAGTGACTGCACTAATGGGCCGCCATTGGGGTGAGATAGGCCCAAAAATCGCGGCCTGTTAAGGGGAAGATGGGCGCGGGCTTACTGGGCCAAAATGCAGGCTCGCGGGCTCACACGCGGTCCAGGAGTACAGAGGAGGTTCGGGTCGCGCGCGGGCTGGGACCAGGCCGAGCGCGGGCTGCAAAGGACTTGGGCTGGAAAAATATTGGAAAAAGAGGAAGGCCACCTCAAGATTCAAACACGGGACCTCCTACAAATAACTCATCGCAGCGGCCGTAACGCTACACGTCGAGTTGTGATTTTAAATGAAATATTAATCTACTGAAATTAAAACGAAAGGCCTGCAACTTGAAAAGAAAGAACAGGGCTGGGAAAATTACAGAACTTGTGAAATTGCAGCAGACTAAACCCGAACTCGACGATGCCATTACCTACGGCAACCGGAACAAGAATATAAAACGTTACGAAAATAACACATTTACAAGGTTTCGAAAAACATTAAAAGCCGGTTCTAAAGGGTCGAAAGTCGAAACGACAAGTGGTTCGAAAAAAAACAAATAACACAACGACAGCTACAAGGCTCGAAACAATAAAACGTGACTCCGAAGCACGACAATTTCATTACAGAGGCAACGAGACTCAATTAATATGATAAACGAGAGTTTCGATAATCCACATAAATTCACAAACATGCGAATAAATAAAGAATATGAATCGACAAATAAACCGAACTCGAAAACCAACAAAACGATTCAACGAATATAAGAATAATTGAACGATCTGACATGAGAAAGATCAATGAGGAGGTTCAATGATTACCTATCTGCAGGAATTTACGTGCTCGGTTGGCAAACGAACAGACAAACAAGATGAACGATCGAACGGATGGGGCTCGAAACTTGAAACCTTTGAACAAGGAGACTGAGACCATTAGTCCTTAACGACACGCCTGCTCTGCTGCGAGCTTGACGACGACAAACGAGAACGCTGGAAGTACGACGAGCGGGGATGACCGGAGGTGACCACCGGAAACAATGGCGGACGGCTGGTGGCTGAGCTTAAATTCGTAGGAAATAATGGCGACAGAGGTTTGCTGGGGTCAGACGGACTACTGTTGCGCGGCTGATAGTTCTTCTCGAAGGAAAGCCGACAATGATGAAAAGTTCGCCAGAAATTTGTAGGATACGCGATTAATTTATTTATTTTTTGAATTCTGCGAAGTGAACAGAGTGGATAAATTTGAAGGATGGAATACTGGTTCTAAATCAGAGAAGATATATTGCGAGAGAGAGATGATCATGCAATTGAGGGAGAGATTCCAGCGGATCAGATGAACAGATTTTATCCTCTCACGGCAGATATTTGGAACGTACCAATGAAGGAGGAAAGGGTCAAGGTCTTTAAATTTGGGCCAAACATCAATGAAAGAATTGGGCCAAAAAAATTAAACAACATAATTGGGCCAAGATCATTTAAAGAAATTGGGCTAGAGCTTTAAATATGGGAAAAATATTTACAATGGTTTGGGGCCGACTAATACAATTTGGGCTGGAATTTAAAAGCTCAACCGGGCTAGAATTAAATTCTAGTTGGGCCACAGATTTAAAATCGAGGAATATCGCACAATTCGATTGACAATGAAATAAATCGAATAACACGACTTAATATATTAATTAGATTATACCTAATTAAATAATAATAAGTCTAAATGGAAAAATGTCGAGCATTATTACAATATAGACAATTAATTAAAATGGAAAAAAAAGGCGGCCGCTTATGGTTCACTGGTCTGGTTAAACCCTCGGTTCAATATACGATAATACACGAGACTCGGTGTACAAATTTAAAAGAGCCAGAAATCTTATATATTAAAGCTGTGGGTTCGAAAATAATAAGGGTCGGGACTCAGGCTCGAAACGGTTTGCGAGAAAAAATATAATAACCACCGGGTAATATTTATTTAATATATACATATAAATATTTATTATAAATAACATTTAGACACATTTAGGCATTTAACAATTTCAATAATAATAATAACATTTGAACATTTAATGACATTTAGGCAAATAATTATAATAATATTACTTATAATAAAAGCAATAATAACTTAAATAATTCTCAAATATTTTACAAATAAACGGGGCACTACAGTCTACCCACCTTACAAGGTATTCCGTCCTCGGAATTCGAAAATAAAACATCCAAACTCTATAATAAACCATCAAATATGAAGTTCGGATATTTCTACAGTCTCACCCTCAGTCTCCCCAGTTGCCTCAGACTTGCCGTGTCGGTTCTATTGAACCTCGACGAGATCGACTGCTCGGGTCTTCAGCTGATGAACCTTCCGATCCAGTACGAACATCGGTACCTATTCATAGGTAAGGCCTCGCTCGACCTGCAACTCGACGAAGTCCACGTGTTCAGGGTCATGCACTCCGACAACACATGCGGTAAAGCTAACCAATAGGCCAAGTCTTTGACTCGTGCGTGAGTCTAAAAGGGTCCAATATAGTGAGGCCAAAGCTTCCCCTTCTTCCCAAAGCGAACCACACCCATCGGGTGCGACCTTCAGGAAGACATTCATATCAACATCATTTCTACGGTGAGTACATAGTCTCCAATAGAGACTCGAGACTCTGCTCGACAATGCAACACCTCAAATTCCTGCTGGCTCGAGGGACATCTCTCCTGCGGCTAAGCAATAATTAACAAAACTCACTTAATCGAGGATTAAGTGATTCCAAGAATTCACACATCGATTCAGTAGAACTTGGAGCTCTCGGTTCAAGGCTCAAAAGGTAATATTCGAGAGGTTTTCCATCCCCTTTGGTACAGAAACGAGTTGGCCGTACGCACTGGCCTGGGGAGTTTGGCGTTTGGTGATGGCGGCGGCGGCTCTCGTGCGAGTCAACGGTCGACCACTGCAGTTGGCCTCACGTCTCTAAACACAGGCGTGCATGCTCGACCACCACTTCGTGTGACTACACCCAGCCAGGGTCGGTGTTTGGTTCGAGGTACAGAAAAAGAAATTCTCTAACCCAAGGTTCATAATTTCTAAGGTAATCAGAAGGAATAATGGTTTTACACAAAAATCACAAACTACAAAATTTTAGGGTTCAATCAAAGATAATTCCATTAGGTACAAAACAATTTCAACAGTTTCAAGGGTGTCAAGCTTTATAAGGCATAAATCGAGTTCCAAGTCCACCAACTTCTTTAATCAACACAATATCCACTGAACAACCAACGATAGAGGTCAGGAAAACTTTCCAAAAGAGACGAGGATCGGTTCCTCAGCCAGGAACAATCCCAAAGATAGCGTTCCCTATCGAGTAGTGAAATGCTTAGCTCACTCAACTCTTCCGACTAACAGTGTCGGCCGTCACATCAGCTCTTGGTCAAGTAGCTAACTATGCCGGCAGTCCTAAATGAGCATTCAAAGATTTCGATGAACGAATATCAAAAGTGAAGATGGCCCTGTACTTCACGACGTGCCTGCATCTGGCACGGCTACCCTCCTTAAAAGATTCTTAAAATCCGTTAAGGTGGAACAACACTTCTCGACTCCCTAATTCCTACTGAACCAGAGGCATCACAAAACAAGGTTTTCAATTTACGAAAATAGATAAGGATCATAAAAGAATTAAAATACTTAACCTCATCTGAAATCTCATCCCATGCAATGGAAAAAAAGGCAAAAGAAAATTCCAAGGTACTGAAATTGAACAGCATAAGAGAGTCTCAAACGCATTTCTAAATAGTATGACAAGCGAAATGAAATAAAATAAGGCTTGCAAAGTTTCCAAGAAAAGCAAAACTAAGAATATAAAGTGAGGTTGCTATGACTTCACGAGTCCAAGGTTAGCCCTACTACTGTTGAGGCGGCGGTGGAAGCTGTTGTTGTTGCGATTGTTGTTGCTGCGGTCGGGCCTTGGGGCACATATTGCGGAAATGGCCGAGGCGCAAGCAAGTGAAACAAACCTTCTGCTGATAGCGACATTGTCCAGGGTGGCGGCGACCACAATTGGTGCACTTCGGGTGCTGAGTCTGGACTATGGGCTGGGGATCGTGGCGATCTGGTGCTCCGCGCTTTTCCTTCCGGCTATCTCTGTGGAAATCTGACTTCCTCTTGCCCGAACTAGAGCCAGGCTGCGCAGAAGAAATGGGTTGAGCATACTGAACGGTAGTCTGGGAAGGCTGGGAAGCATGGTAATATGAAGGAACTGGAGCTATCAGAATCAGGCTGCTCTCCACTTCATGTGCCCGAAGCACAGTGTTAGCATAAGACATCGCTCCGTGACTCCCCACTAGTTCACGGATCCTCTGATTAAGTCCCTTAAGAAATTTGCGGGTCTACATAGCATCAGTATTCACAGAGTCGCAAGCAAAGAGACACATCTTGGTGAAGGTGCGATTATATTCGTCCACGCTGGCGTTGCCCTGCTGCAGATGATAAAACTCGTGCTCCATTCGATCCCAAAAACTCTGAGAAAGAAACTTGCCTCGAACCATAACTTTCATCTTCTCCCAGGTGAGAGCGTTAAGCTCAGCCTCTGGCCTCCGAGCCCAGTGGTCGATCCACCAGTCGGAAGCATCCGCCTTCATCTGGAAAGCGGCGAGAGAAACACGCTGTCTGTCCGGGAGAGGGAGCACACTAAAAATCTTGTCTAGCTCCTTAATTTATTCCAGTACTGCAGTGGGGTTCTCAGTCCCCGAGAAGGTTGGCGCATTCATGTTCTGGAACTGGACTATGAGCCTGGTTAAGTCCATGGCTGGAGGGGCTTGGTGATGATGGGGTAGCGGGGAAGGAGATCGGGATGGCTGCCTATTGCGGTCATTGCGGGTATTCATAGCTCTACATTGAATAATCCGAATAAAATCAGCAAAATAACATAAATACGGAAGTCAAGAGTTCGCCAATATTCAAAAGTGGATAGATCCTAAGCCCCGATTTAGCACATATATAAGCAATCATGAATAGCAAACATTTCATAAGAGATCTTAGTGATACTTATGACTTACATACCTTGAGTAGCGCAGCATGACGAAGACGAGTGCTCGGTGCTTAACTCAAATAATCATATATGCACATAATTCAAAATTAAGCAATCTACAGAAACGTAAACCTGGCTATGATGCCATAATGTAACGCCCCACTTTTATTTGACGTAAGTCAAGGACTTTTCCAAAAGTCAACGAAATTTTTTTGAAATTCTTTTAATAATCGTTTGGCGTTACTCGACATAAAATAAACAATTACAAACTTTCATATATCAATTACTTGCAAGTAATTAAAACATCATCAAATACCTATAGTCAAATTGAAACCACCCTCACAGGGTTTTAAACAAAGTTCTAAAATCGATTACTAGAAAATGGGGCATCTCCCTAAACCAGTGTTCGTATTTCTCAAATCATAGATAATCCAGAGTTCGAAATCCTAGATCATAATTACCCAGAGTTCAACATGATGACAAAAATAATCATAATATAATAACAAAGGGAAGCTACACAATAAGGTCCGGTCAAACGACCGACCACCACTCGTCTCTCGCCGCCATGCAGCCGCTGGTTCAACCTGCATCCATGAAGAGCAGGTGGGGATGAGCACAGATGGAATCTGTTGTGCTCACCGCTATGCGCATGGACAATTATAATACAAAAGTAAGTATGGCATGGTCACAAGTATGAACATAGACAACAAATTTTCCATCTCCTATCCATAAGCAATAATCAACCTCATGTGCACACCTATCAGAATAGACTACATTTGGTCCACGTATCGTCTCCCCGCAGAAACTCTAACGCTGCCCAAGTAAGAGAGTCATCCGTCAACCCTGAGGGTTTTAGACGAAAATCCACTGTCAACCCCGAGGGTATTAGACAGGTCTACCAACCCCGAGGTTTTAGGCAGGAAATCCATCACAAGAAGAGATTACTCACTTGGGGTACGTTCTATAACAACGGTGATACGTTCGACGGCCGGTACATCTCATGCCGAAAGTTATACATACACATTTCATACTTTGATCATACCCAAGTAAGCAAACAAATTTCACAATTCAAGGGATAAACAATTTTATAAGCAAACCCACCTGATTGAAATGCTCGGTAAAAAATTGCACACAAAAGCAAGTACGTAGGAAGAGGCTCGAATCCTCAAACACCTACATTTAAACGAGATAATTTATCAATAATCTATCTCACTACTCGAATTTCACATAAAACCCATACTTAATAAAAATTAAGACTTAACAGTTTTAATCGAATTTTTCGAGGACTTGGAACTCTCACATTTGAAAAAAAAAGGACTCGGAGAATGAACATTGGAGTCTCGGGACTTAAATAATTTTTTCCAAATTTTTCTCATTTTATAAATATTTTTAAAACTTAAAGAACTCAAAGTTTGGCTAAAAACCGAACTATGTGCGGAAGGAATAGGAGGGGCTGGAAGCGACGCGCGCGACACGGTGCGCGCATGGATGTCGAGGACGATGGACGCTGCATGGGAGTCAAGCGCGAGGGTTACCGCGCGCAACAAGGAGTAGCGGCCGAAGGGCGGCGTACGCGAGGCGGTGGTCTTAGGGCGTGCGCATGACTTGTGCTTCAAGTTAATTGGAGTGCAAGTCAAGACAATTAGTATTTTAGTTATGTTAGGATTTTATTACCATGTTGCTTTTCATTCTAGAATTAGGAGATCTAATTACCTTAGGCTTAGATTTATTTTATGCACCTATAAATAGGGGTCTCCCCTCATTGTTTTGAATGTCTTGGATTTGATGAAATAGAAAAGGAACGTTTTTTCAATCCGTGTGTAAGGGTTCGTGAGAATTCGATCATGCAACCGAATTGGTGAGGCTAAGACCCAAGCCAGTTCAACGATTTAGAGAGGCTAAGACCAGATCTATTTCGAGAGTGTAGTGAGGCTAATACCCGAGTGAACTCAAGTATCGTGAGAGAGTTAGGCTAATAACCGAGTCGATCACACCTATCGTCGAGAGCAAGGCCGTGACGAAGCCATGATCGAGACAAGTCGAGGGAACGCAACACCCGATCCGTTATCATTGGTGCTTTCATTGAGAGTGATCGATTGGGTGTTCGTGAACTTTTTATATCCCATTCTTTTTCTTTGGTTCGATTTTTTTTGAGTCTTTGTCTTCGAATTTTTTCTAATTTTTTATCCTTAATTTTCGAAAAAAATTTCGTGAGTCTTAAAAAAAAAGTGTCATCTAGTCCTTTGTTTGATTTTTTTTCGATTATTACCTTTTGTTGAGGGGCCGAATTTCTCTTGTTTTTCTTTTCTTTTTGGTTCGACTTTGTTCGAATTTTTTTAGAGTCTTAAAAAAAAAGAGAGTCATGACGAATCGTGAGAGATTCGATGCACTTGAGGAAAGCGTGAGGTCCCTTGGCAACGGACAACACGTGGTCAATGAAAATATGGCAAAGTTGGAGCTGATGATACATGACTTGACGGCACAACTCGAGAGAGTCAACCACCATACGCGGAGGAGCCGCACATCGAGATCAACCATGGCGGGAACGGGCAGTTCGACGTCTAGTCGCGATGACGACGACGAACGGTCGCGGGGAACGCGCACGACGCGCACTACCCGACACCACGACGATCGCAGGACGCATGGCCATCGGCATCATCGCGAGGAGCACGTACGTGCGAAACCGAAGATAACGATGCCAACGTTCGAAGGAGTAGATCCGGATGCATGGTTAAGTCGTGCCGTGCAATTTTTCGAGATCAATGAGGTACACAAGTCTGAAAGAGTTCAAATTGCTGCCTACTATTTGGATGGGGAAGCCAACACATGGTGGCAATGGGTGTCACATGTTAATAAAAATAAAGGCGAGCAAATCAGATGGCGAGATTTTGAGAAGGAGCTGATTGCCAGGTTTGGATCTAGCGAATACTTTGATTATGATGAGGCGCTGACAAGGATCCGCCAAACTGGTAGTCTACGCGACTATCAAAAGGAGTTTGAGAGGATAGCAAGCTGAGTTCGGGATTGGCAGGCACTAGTAGGTGCGTTCGTAGGAGGCTTAAAGGCTGAGTTGGCTGCGGAGGTACGATTGGACAGGCCAAGGTCAACAAGGGCTGCCATGGAAGTAGCGCAACTGCACGAGGATCATCTCGCAACAGTGCGAATCCAGACCGAGCGAGGGGTGCACGGACGTTCGGCGCGCGAGCGTCACGGTCGACGATACGCCCCCACGGGCCGAGGTCAAGCCAACAGTAGGCTATGGTAAACGCACCACTACTAACTACCGACGTCTGGCGGAGGATGAGATACAAAGGCGAAGAGAAAAAGGCTTGTCCTTTACTTGCAACGAGAAATTTGCGCCAGGCCACAAGTGCAAGGGTAAGGAAATTTTTGTATTAGAAATTGAGGAGGAACGAGAGGAAGAAAAGTTGTAGGAAGAGTCCTGGTTGCATATGGTGAAGTGCAACAAAGGTGGTCCTAGGATGATCAGATTCATGGCTGAGATAAAGGATATGTTGTTAGAGGTCCTGGTGGACAGTGGGTCGAGTTTAAATTTTATCGATGAAAGGATAGCCCAAAAGCTGAAGTTGGTACCCACAAAAGTCAAGAAGTTTGGTGTTAAGGTGGCCAATGGACATGAGCTGCAGGGAAGTCGGTTATTCAAGAAGGTCCCGATAATGGCACAGGATCACGAGCTGGAGATTGATCTTTATGCCTTACCGCTTAAGGCAACAGATATTGTGCTAGGAGTACAGTGGCTTGAAACGCTTGGACCTATTACGACTGACTATAAGCGTGGAAAGATGGAGTTTGGATGACCCGAAAAGCGTATTAAGTTAAGAACTGAGGATCAAGGTGAACTCCCCGTTGAAGAAGAAGAGAGTGATATAGACGTGCTGAACTTTCTCATCCTTGAGGACAAGGAATGTCTTGAAGAGGAGGGGAATGATACGGAAGTGGTTGTCGAGGCCGAGGAGTGGTCGGGGGTGATCGATGGTCGAATGGGCGGAAGGCGCGCATCGGGCGGTGATGCACGAGAGCGGGTGGTCAACACATGGTCAGCATTGGGTGCACGCGGGTGCACGGTAGGCGAGCAGGCCGCGGGCGTTGGGAGGTACGCGCGGGTAGCGAGCGACGGGCGAGCTGGGCGCGCGGGTGAAGGCTACGCGGGCGGCAACAAAA
>CACSLK010024378.1:230109-245953 GCA_902706635.1 Striga hermonthica
TTCTAGTAGGAATTCTTTTCCTAATTAAATTAATAATCATGGAATAAAATTAATTCCTAATTTAGGAAACCTAATTTTACTCCAATTAATAATATAATGTAGGAAAATATATTTCCCACTAATCTCCATCTTCTAGAAGACTCCCAAGTCTCCTAATCACAAGAGAAGATTCTAGTAGGAATTTTATTCTCATAATTAATTAATTAATCGGTAAATTCCTTATAAATCCCCAATCCATATATCACTTTCCTTGTTAGTCCCTAACACTTTTATTCTTCCTCCCCACTCCCTAATATATTTGTCTCTTTCCTCTCAACTCCCCATATAAATATTGATATTATTATTAACCATTTAATTTAATTGTAGAAAAAAGCACCATCACCCTCATCTCTCCTCTCTCTCCAGATCTGAAAAGAAAAATTGAAGTCAGTATCCATCCATGACAAAGCCTCGTTTCTCCTCTGAAGAGATCCAAACCCTAGAGAGAGAAAACTTAGGTTGCAATTTGGCAAAATTCATGGCCTTTGACCGCCACATAAGCCTCGTCCTCGGTGACTGCGAGGAGTTCCCGCAAGCTTCCGCCGGTGGAGGGCTCCAAGGAGGAGTGCTAGGACCAGCCGCACCCTTGGCCTCGTCCTCCTCAGGGGCGAGGAGGTGATTTTCCTCACCGTCGAGGGTCGCACTCCCCCAGACGAACAACTGTCTCTAGACGACCGCGGCCGACGCCATCCCCAGGCCGAGAATAGGCCGCGCGACAGGCAGGGGCGTCGCCACTACCAACCTTTTCTGCTAGATAAAATGAAAGATCTAGCAAGACCGGACCTTTATAACCAACAAAAAGAAGATGCCATGCCTTGGTAACCCACTGAGTGCACCACCGGACCTCAGCTCGCGGGCCGAGCTCAACAAGCCAATTCTTGGGGGAGCCCGGCCAGGCTCAGAACCTAGCCCGGATAAGCTCTAGCTGGAACCTCAATTGGCGGAGTTTTCTGGCGATGGCGTGCGAGAAGATTTCAGAAGAAATAGTGGAGGAGGAGGAGGAGGAGTAGTGGAAATTGGGAAGAAGCCGGGGTAAGGACCCGACCCAGATAAGGATTTGGGTTCTTGGTTCCAATTGAAGCTGCAAGGCGAATTCGGGCACGAGGATAAGAATAGGGACAGGACTGAAAGGACTTTGGAAGAATGTGGAGCCATTGGATTCAAGTGTTCTGTGCCCTTTCGTGTTGGAGCTCCAAAATTGGTATTGTTATTGGTTATTTCTCCTTTTCTTGTAGTTCAAGATGGTTATCTGCACAAGCAGAGAATAAAATAAATTGAAATGTGTGTCCTATATTGCTAATTTTTGTTTTGTGGCTATAATTTTTCAATTCCTGTATATGATTGTGGTTAGCTATTTTTTTGCCAAGTGTTTATGGTTAGTTTGTGATGATTCGGATTGCTATACATACTCTTTATTCTTGAGGCATTGAGTTAGCCGTTATATTTCTGAATTTTTTATGAAGTATTTGTGGGTTTTCGGTTGTTGGTTATGTTCATAAAGGTTTTGTTAAGTTAATTTGTTGGCACTTTGATGTTTGAGGTGCTGATTAGTTGGATTAATTTAGATTGTATTCAGTTGAATATCTCTTTTGATTGCTAGATATGAAGTGTCTTTTGAGAATCATTCATACACATTGTTACAGTTTTGTTTTGAAAATCAGTTCAAATTGACTAATTATTGAAGAACTATTGATTTTTCTGATTCTTGTTCTATTCTTATAGTATTAAATTTGATTTATATTGCAATTTGCAAGACTTATACCTAGTACCTTTATTTTATGAATTAGTACCTATTTTTTATTAGGCGAAAACATATTACTTCAATTTTGGTCAACATTTGCGAAATTAGTATCGTTAAATAATACTAACTAAATGTTTTTTAAGTACCAGATCGGCTCTTCAGTACCAACTACGACAAACACAAAAATAAAATACCGAATTTTGGTCTTAAATGATGTTTATATGATTCAAATAACTCGCACGTTAGTTTCTATGAGATTTAGAATGTGTTTAATTAAGTTTCTTTACAAATTGGTCACGAATTCAACACACTAATGAAAAAACACTACTAACACTTCATTTCATTAATATGGTACCGGTTTTGACAGAATTAGTGTAGTATATGTTTTTAATCAATTAGTACCTACTTTTGGTCAACAAAAATAGATTACTTCAATTGTGGTCTTCAATACCAACTCCGACGAACATAAATAAAACATCAAATTTCGGTCTCAAACGATGTTTATATGACCCATTATCACTCTCACATTTGTTTCAGTGAGATTTATGATGCGTTAAATTAAGTTTAGTCGCAATTTGTTCACGAACTAAACATTAATTAGTACCAGTTTTGGCAGAAAGAGTATCGCTTCTTCTTTTGGGTAGTACATGTTTCTAATTAATTAGTACCTACTTTTGGTCAACAAAAATGGATTACTTGAAGTTTGGTCAACATTTGCAAACATTGGTACCAAACCTAAGGTGTTTTAGAACCAGATATTGGGTCTTCAGTACCAACTCCGACGAACATAAAAAAAACACCAAAATTCAGTCTCAAATGATGTTTATATGACTTATTATCACTCTCACATTAGTTTCTATTAGATTTATGATTCGTTAAATCAAGTTTAATTGCAAAGTGGGCACGAACACAACACACTAATGACAAAACACTACTAATACACTTCATCTCATTAAAAGACACACTCTTATCTCTTTTAATGATCATACATGACTACTCAAAATTCTACCTATATGTTTTAATTTCTACTATTTCTCAATCAAATCACGCAACAATTATCCACGTGACATTGTAGACATGCAGTATCAAAGAAATTTTATAGTACCAATTTTGACAGAAATAGTATCGCTTCTTCTTTTGAGTAGTACATGTTTTTAATCAATTAGTACTACTTTAGGTCAACGAAAGTAGATTACTTCAACTTTGGTCAACATTTGCGAAAATTGGTACCAGGCTTAGAATAAAATAGTACAAGCTTTATGGTGGTTTAGTATCACTTGTGCTAAACACGACTACTCCTCTATAATGTTACACTTCATCTCATAGAATCAACACACATGACCACTCCAAATTTTACCTATTTCATTTAAATTCAACTATTTTTATTCCAAATCAAGCTAGAACGATTCACGTGAAAAGTTAGACACAAAGGAGTAAAAAAAAAAACAAGATTCCTAAACTAGTACTAGTTTTGGGAATAATTATACCACATATTGTTCTACGTAGTACCAGTTTTGGAGAGATTAGTACCACCTTTTCTGAAGAAAAATTGACTATTTCAATTTAACTCGACAGTTAGAAAAAGTAGTACCAGACTTAGAATTAGACAGTACCACGTTTGTATTGTAGTAGTACCACTTATTAGGTATTTAGTACCACATGTGATGGACACATTAAAACGTCGAATTTCGGTCTCGAATGATGTTTATGTGACCCAAGTTCACTATCACATTAGTTCATAAGTGATTTGGAATGTTTTTAGTCGAATTTGATCGTAAAATGGTCATCAACTTGGCACACTAGTGAGAAAATACAACTAAATCTCCTTGAATTACTCACTTCATCTATTAGAATCATCAATACTAACTACTCCAAATTACAGCTATATGTTTTAAATTTCATTATTTTCCATCCAAAACACACGTGAACGATCCACGTGTCATGATAGACATGCAGGATAAAAAAATCACAATTACTAATGTAGTACCACTTCGAATGAGCAATAGTACCGTATTTTCCTCTGAGTTGTACCACTTTTTGATGGATTAGTACCAAGTTTTGTTACGCAAAAATGTATTATTTCAATTTCTCTCAACATTTCCAAAAACAAGTACCACACCTATTGAAGCGTAGTACCCCGTTTGTATTGTAGTCATACCACTTATTAGTTATTCAGTACCACAAGTGATGGACACACTAAAATTTCGAATTTCGGTCTCGAATGATGTTTATATGACCCAAGTTCACTATCACATTAGTTCATACGTGATTTAGAATATTTTTAGTCGAATTTGATCGTAAAATGGTCATCAACTCGACACACTAGTGAGAAAATACTACTAATGCACAACATCTCCTTAAATTACTCACTTCATCTCTTAGAATCATCAATACTAACTACTCCAAATTACAACTATATGTTTTGAATCCCATTATTTTCCATCCAAATCATACGTGAATGATCCACGTGTCATGATAGACATGAAAGATAAAAAAAATAAAAAATCATAATTACTAATGTAGTACCACTTCGAATGAACAATAGTACCGCATTTTCCTCTGCGTGGAACCACTTTTTGATGGATTAGTACCAGGTTTTGTTACGCAAAAATGTATTATTTCAATTTCTCTCAACATTTCCAAAAACAAGTACCACACCTATCGAAGTGTAGCACCACGTTTGTATTGTAGTAGGTATTCAGTACGACATGTCATGGATATATTAAAACACCGAATTTCGGTCTCGAATGGTGTTTATATGACCCAAGTTCACTATCACAGTAGTTCATACGTGATTTGGAATGTTTTTAGTCGAATTTGATCGTAAAATGGTCATTGTTTGAGGTAATTCTACCTATATGTTTTAACTTCCACTATCTGTCATCCAAATCATCCATGAACGATCCACGTGTCATGGTAGACATGAAAGATTAGAGAAATCACGATTTTTAAAATAGTACTTGTTTTAGCCATAATAGTACCACATCTTCTTCTGCCTGATACCTCTCTTTGATCGATTAGTACCTACTTTTGTAAACGAAAATGGATTATTTCAATTTTGGTCAACATTTACAAAATGTAGTACCAGACATAGAGTAAGATAGTACCAGTTTTACATTGTAGTAGTACCTGATATTTGGTCTTTAGAACCACATCGTAATGAGCACATAAAGAAACTGAATTGCAGTCTCAAATGATGTTTATATAACCCATAATCACTCTCACATTAGTTTCAACGAGATTTAAAATTAGTTAAATTAAAATTAATTGCAAATTGATCACGAACTCAACACATACATGAAAAAACGCTCCTAATACACTTCATCTCATTAAAAATCTACTCCAGTAATATAATCTCATCTTAACAGCAATTTATATTGAAATTATATTTCTTTAAGTGTTTTGAAATTTTCGGAACGTAATTTGTAGCGTTTTGGCTCTTACACTACTCAACGTAAGTAGAAATTTGTGTTGCGTATGCTATTAGAGTATAAAATTTTGTTTGTTATACATATCAAATATTTGCATATAATAAAATTGGGTTGTTAATTTAAAAAAAAAAAAACATTTTTATAATTATTTGCATATAATAAAATTGGGTTGTTAATTTAAAAAAAAAACATTCTTATAATATTAGATGACAATAAATTTAGAATAAAATAATAGTTTAGTATTATGATTAATAAATTGAGGCGGTAGTACCAGACCTAGAGTGAGGTAGTATCACTTTCTGGTTCTATAGTACCACATATCGAGTCTTTAGTACCACTTGTAATGAAAAAATAGAAACTACAAATATCGGTCGCAAATTATGTTTATATGACCAATAATCAGTCTCACATTAGGTTGTATGAGATT
Source organism: Striga hermonthica (assembly GCA_902706635.1). NCBI lineage: Eukaryota > Viridiplantae > Streptophyta > Magnoliopsida > Lamiales > Orobanchaceae > Striga > Striga hermonthica. The sequence goes on from CACSLK010024378.1 coordinate 235,748, forward strand.
TAAAATGATTTAAATTGAGTTTAATCGTAAAATAGTCATAAACTCGACACACTCATGACAAAACACTACTAATATACTTTAGTTCATTGAATGCCATACTTCAACTCATAGAATTATTATACATGATTACTCCAAATTCTACATATATGTTCTAAATTCCACTATTTTGCATCGAAATCAGGCGTGAACGATCCACGTGTCATGGTAGACATGAAGAATTAGAGAAATCATAATTCTTAAAATAGTACCTGTTTTAGACAATATAGTACCTGTTCTAACAATCAGTGTTTTAAATACAGTACATGTGGTCATACCGGTCAAGTCACTGGTACGCGGTATTACCGATAGGACCGCTAATATCGATGGTATTACCGAATTAGCAAATATAATGATATATATAAATATACATAAAATATATAATATCAAATGCAAAAAAAGTAAAAAATAAATGGTCGTAGTCATTAATTTCATCTTCTCAATAAGATTAAAAATAAATATTTTAACTACCAATTTAATTTTTTTATTTAAAATTAAAAAAAATATTTTTATTTTTATTTTTTTTATTGACGGTGTTTGAGACCGGTACTTTGCGGTTTTTACGGTATGATCCCGGTACAAACCGGTATAATCGTAAATCCGATATAACCGTAACCGTAACCGGTATAACCGTAACCGTACCGTACCAATGGCCAGTATCCAGTATTACCGCGATTACCGGCCGGTACAGTACGGTATTTAAAACATTTCTAACAATAATTGGATAAATAAAAAAATAAAACTTCATATTCCCATAAAAATGTGGTACAAAACAGTATTAAAGTGATACTATATACATACAAACAGAGGTACAATAAACAAGAATAGTGTACAATGACCATTCCCACTTTATTTTCTTTTTTTAGGGTGAAAAATACATTACATAACCTAACAACAGCATCAATTTCGTATACATGAACAAGAATTTTTTTTATCAATTTAATTAATTTAGGGTAAGATTTAGGGTAAATATTAACAATAATATTCAAAATTCAATCTTTAACAAATTAACCAAAAATATATGAATTAAACATGATTTTTGGACTCCAAGATCCTCATATAATACATATATAACTTATTGCTTCAAATTTTGGCCAGAAAAACCACAAATGTTGCCGGAAAAAAAAAACATTGAAAATTTTCATCGGATTTGACGTCTAAATCACTTGTTTGGCCGGATTTGTTGCTGTCGGATTTCTTCTAGCCGGATTTAGTGTCGCCGGAGAGACCAACCTGCAAAAAGATAAAAAAAAATAATAAATAGTTGCCGGAGGAGACGGGAGGGAGATGGGAGAGAGGAGGGAGGTGGTGTGTTGGGAAGAAGAAGATTCAAATAAAATAATATTATGTGTTTGGTAGGTAGGAGATAAAAGTAATAATAAAATAATATGTAAGGTTGATTTTAGTGGGATGATGTAATAAATAATTTTATTTTTGACTTATTTTAAAAGTAGGGAGTTAAAAGGAAGATGTTTAAGGGGGTAGGGAGTGAGGAGGAAAAAAATTTGTGTGGGGACTGAGAAGGAAATCAGAAAAGGGTTTGGGGATTTTTGAAGAACTTTCCCTTAATTAATATGGAATACAATTAATTCTTATTTAATGGAATTAAATAATAAAATATCCCACTAGAGTAATATTATTGCTCTCCCCATTTAGCCACTATTTTACCAATAAAATCGAGCCTTCATGATAAAATAATATTAATCCGATTGATCGATTTACCTCCCTATGTTTAAGATATAACGTCCGTTGATTAATTAAATTACTGACAAAATAATTAATCAACTTCTTATTCATTTTCGAAATTAGTACCACTCAGACCTTAACCATTATGTCAGACAATCGTCTACCTGCAGGGTTTAACACAATGTTCCTTCCTGAGCTCATTTCGGGGACGTCATCAATCCAGCGCACTAGAACATAGTGACCGTAAATATTTTATAATAGCACATCGTATAATTATTCTTACTTACCAAAATACCTCGTATGTCATCCTAATAAAATAGGAATCACTTGGTAAATCAAATAAATAAGAAATAAAAATATATGCCTATTTTATATTATCTTACAGCTTAAGAGAACGCATCAATCACTGAAGGTCTAGGTTACAACAACGGACAGTGAGTCTCATATCCTTAGCCTTTTGTGGTCCTGTTCAACACTTAACATAAGTGCTAGTGTAATCCTTCAGTCAAAGACCAACTGAATCAATAATACACTACAGTCTTTTTACAAGTGGGGTCTCACTGCCAATCTAGACTGTGAACAAATAGTTTAGTCTTATAAGGAACCGATAGGTGATCTTTCTGTTCGAAACTCTTCGAACCACACTACCTCAATATAAGACATGGAGTATGTATTGCATAAATAAATAAATAAACTGCAAACATATGTACTTTGACCGAAACATGATGGCCAGATCAAAATGGAATTGATAGAATCTGCAAAACATCGCTTTTACAGCATACCTCCAACAATCTCCCACTTATGCTTTATAAGCTCATGGCTAAACAAACTAACCTCAATTTCTTTCAATCTAATTCTCAAAGACCATTCTACTATGTTGCCCTAACATCTGACTCTCATTCCTTATACGTGTCTTGTAAATTCTTTCGCCGGTAGGTTCTTCGTAAAAGGATCTGCTAGGTTGTCCTCTGATTGTATCTTGGCAACAACGACTTCTCCTCGTCTAACAATTTCTTGTATCAGGTGGTACTTGCGCTCTATGTGTTTACTCGCTTAATGAGTCCGTGGCTCCTTCGAATTTGCTACTGCTCCGCTGTTATCACAGAACACTGTGATCACATCGGGCAAACTCGGTACCACATCAAGGTCGAGGAGAAAATTCCTGAGCCAGACAGCTTCTTTCGCTGCCTCTGAGGCTGCTACATACTCAGCCTCCATGGTTGAGTCTGCCATGCATTTCTGCTTGACACTCCTCCATACTATGGCTTCTCCTCCTAACACAAACCCTGAGGTTAACTTGCTTTCGTCCCGATCTGCTTGGAAGTCAGAATCGGTGTAACCCAACAGAAGCAATTCATCTGCCTGGTAAATCAACATGTACTCCTTAGTCCTACGTAGGTACTTGAGTATATGCTTTACCGCAGACCAATGTTTCAGTCCTGGTTTACTCTGATATCTTGCTACCATGCCCACGGCATAACAAATATCAGGTCGCGTGCACAACATAGCATACATGAGGCTTCCTACTGCCGATGCATAAGAAACTGCCTTCATGTCCTCTATCTCTTGAGGCGTCTTCGGGGACATCCTCTTAGATAGAGGTATTCCGTGTCGAAAGGGTAAATCCCCTTTCTTGGAATCCTGCATGTTTAAACGCTTTAGGACCGTGTCTATGTATGTGGATTGGGATAGGCACAACTTTCTCTTCTCTCGGTCGCGAATGACCTTGATTCCGAGAACATGTCCTACTTCACCCAAATCCTTTATTTCAAACTGCTTGGATAGCCATATCTTTACGTCTGATAACATCTTCACACTGTTTCCAATGAGAAGAATGTCATCCACGTACAGCACTAGAAACACCACCACGTTTCCATCACTTTTCTTGTACACACAGTGCTCATCCAGACATTGGGTAAATCCATACGATTGGACAACCTCATCAAAACGGATGTTCCAAGACCTCGAAGCCTGCTTCAGCCCATAAATGGACCTCTTCAGCATGCAGACCAGATGCTCTTGGCCCTTTGCAATGAATCCTTCTGGTTGCTGCATATAGATGTCCTAGTCCAAATTCCCGTTAAGGAAAGCGGTCTTAACATCCATTTGCCAAATCTCATAATCCATATGAGCGGCCACAACCAAGAGGATCCTGATGGATTTGAGCATGGCTACCGACGAAAAGGTTTCCTCATAATCGATCCCTTCTTTCTGAGTGTACCCTTTCGCAACAAGCCTAGCTTTGAAGGTCTCAACCTTCCCATCTGCTCCTCTCTTTCTCTTATAGACCCACTTGCATCCAATGGCGCGAACGCCACTGGGTGGCTCTACAAGATCCCAGACCTGATTAGTGTCCATTGACTCTATTTCAGATTTCATCGCCTTTTGCCAAGACTCTGCATCCCGATCTTGGAGTGCCTCATTGTATGTCCATGAGTTGGATTCAAGAACGTCTGGAACGGCCTCATTAGACTCTCCCAGACCCATGAACCGTTTGGGCTGCCGGACAACCCTCCCACTACGACGAGGTACTACCTGCTCAGGTGCATCATCAGCGATACGTGTTGCAGTACTTTGTGGTGTAACATCTAGCGCATTTTGTATTGAAGTACTCACTCCCTTTAACTCCTAAAGAACATGTCTACTACTGGGCTTATGATCTAAGACATAGTCTTCTTCCAAGAACCTAGCATTCGTGCTAACGATTACTTTCTGGTCCTCGGGACTATAAAATAGACCACCTTTCGTTTCCTTAGAATATCCCACAAGCAGCCTTACTTCTGATCTCGGTTCCAACTTATCAGTATCGGTTCTCAGCACATGTGCTAGACTACCCCAAATCTTGAGATGCCTTAGACTAGTCTTATGCCCAGACCACAACTCCAATGGTGTAGACAGTACTGATTTAGAAGATACTCTATTTAGAATGTATACCGCTGTTTCTAGGGCATATTCCCAAAACGAATCTGGTAAACTACTATAACTCATCATTTCTTTAACCATTTCCATAAGAGTCATGTTCCTCCGTTCTGCTACGCCATTCTGCTGATGCGCGCCAGGCGGCAGTCAGCTGGGACGTAATCCCATTATCCATCAAGTAGTTCCCAAATTCATTCGAGAGATATTCGCCACCACGATCGGATCATAATGACTTGATACTTTTTCCTAACTGCTTCTCCACAACTGCCTTATACTCCAAGAACTTCTCAAAGCATTCAGACTTGCGGTGCAGAAAGAAAATGTAACCATCTCTCGAGTAATCATCGATAAACGTAACAAAGTACTCGAAACCACCTATCGCTTGAACACTCATAGGACCACATAGATCGGAATGAACTAGCCCTAACACATCTTCTGCTCTATGCCCCTTTGAATTAAAAACCCTCTTAGTCATTTTACCTTCCAGGCAAGACTCACAAGTTGGAAAAGTCTCGACTTCTAACGACCCCAAGGGACCGTCTGCTACCAACCTTTGAATCCTCCTAAGGTTAATATGACCAAGTCTTAGATGCCAAAGATATGTTTCGTTCATTTTAGATGGTTCCTTTCTCTTATTTAGATTAGATGATGAATTAAGTAATTATTTTTGTTGTAGTGGAGAGGACTTAGATTCTAGAATGTATAGATTGTCAACTAATGAACCAGAACATATGAACGTTTTGCCAAAACGAATAACAACTTTATTATCAAACGTAGTGGATAAACCGTTCATAAACAACGTAGAAACTGAAATCAAATTCTTTCTAAAACTGGGAACATAAAGACAATCTTTCAAAACTAGAAACCTATCTAAGCCAAAATCTAAATAGACATCTCCCGCTGCAACTGTTGACGCTCTACTAGCATCGCCCAAGTAGATGGTAACTTCTCCTTCCCTGAGTCGCTTGGTTTCTTGGAACCCCTGCAATGAATTGCAGACATAATCAGTGGCCCCTCTATCTACACACCAGGTACTGGTAGATAACACCACTAAACATGTTTCAACGACTAAAGCAAAAGGTGTACCTTTGTCGGGTTTCCTGGGGAGAGGGCAGTTTGCCTTCCAGTGTCCTTTCTGCTTACAATTGTAGCACTTGCCTTTCGGCTTCTTCGCCTTTTGTCGAGGTTGTGCGTTACTCATGACCACCTTGCCCTTTCCTGCGGACTTCTTTCTCTTCTTGCCCTTAGGAGCCTTAGAAGTGGAAGCTTCTCCTTACTGGACCACCATAGCTTGGGTCTTCCGACGAAACAGGCCCTCTGCCGACTGAAGTTCAGCAACAAGTTCTGAAAGAGTCATCAACATCTTATTCATGTCGTAATTCAATCAGAATTGTTCGAAGCTCCTCGGCAAAGACTGGAGCACTATATCAACCTGGGTTTCCCCATCAATAAAAGCCCCAAGAACCTCTAGCTCATTCAGCTGGGCCATCATAACAAGAACATGTTCTCTTATGGGAGTGCCCTCGCGCATGGTCATGTTCATCAGAACCCTCATGGCCTCTTGTCGGGCAGCCCGTGACTGATGACCAAATAACTCCTTTAGATTGAGGAGCATGTCTGCTGTAGTGTTCATAGACTGATGTTGATGTTGAAGTACATTTGACAAGGATGCCAAGATGTAACACTTTGTCATCTCATCAGCCTTTTTCCACCGAGCATACTCCTCTTTCTCTTGGTCTGGTGCATTGTCAGCAGGCATAACCGGACAAGCCTCAACAGTAGCAAATTTGTACCCTTCAGCAGTTAACACTATATCCAAGTTCCTTTTCCAGTCAATATAATTGGGACCAACAAGTTTGTTTTCTTTGAGAATTACGGACAACGAATTGAAAGACATTTTGAATTCCTAGGATCATGCAAACATAGTCTTTACTCAGTCAAGTAGTTTTGAATTTATACATCAAATATTGATCCCATGGTAACAATAATCAAATAAATTCACAAAAAAAACACCGAATCCCCACAGGCCACTGAGTGTGGACGTCTGCGGTTCAAAAATTCGCAAGAGGAGGGATAAATCCCATTAGCTTAACATACTGCCAAACAATACTTAACTAATAGTCGGTTTCATCTTTTGGCCAGCGCAATAAACTTTATAAAAGAATAAAAACGACCTTATCCTTTGGGACTGTCATAATTATTTGCACTTTAAGTGTAACCCATTAATTGGTACTAAGTTTACTACCAAAATTATACGTCCAACTTTGGGTGACCCGTACGCTTTTGAAATAGCTCACTATAACCATCCCGAAGGAGATTCGTCCTTGTGAACTGTGAAATAAAACATCATTTGGGCTCGAATTAAATCACTTCACTGACAAACCTATAATGGAGGCCTTGGATGTAATTTATTTCAACCCATTACACACTTACTATAATTTTTTTTTATGGGATTTTCTAAACATGTTTGTATTTGCACATAAGCAATCACATAAAACATGCATCATTAATGAGCAATAATAAACTAGGAACTACAATCCAACTATCATGGCCATTAATCAATCTCCAATGTTACGGAGAAAACACAGTCCTATCCTTGTTGAGTGTGTCCTCCGTTTCAGGTATTGGAACTCCCCTTTCGCAGTGACTCCCACTGAATTGGTTGTCTCCGGTAAAGTCGCCATTGGATCATCACCATGGCATCCGTGTACGTGTTTATCGCCTCGCCCCGTCAAGGTTGGTCCACGCCCGCGGGATCAATAACGAATAATATAAACAACAATTACATAATCCATCCTATGACCCACGCAGGAGCCGTACATGAGTTTCTATGAAAACAATAAACTATGCGGTGTCCCACCGCGCGAATAATTTATTACAAGCATTCACCAACCCAAAAATTCCTTGACATGTCCAAGGCTTTAAAAACAGAATACATTCAACATGAATTAAAATCCATACATACGGGCCACAATAGTCGGATTCCAAACACCTGCAAAAACTTATTGCAATTTCTAATCTACTATGTCGCTGCGTCCGTACGCACATAATTCATGCAGACAGGCAAAGTCCAAAATTTAAATTGTGCATGAGTTTGCATTAAGCCTGGGCTCTGATACTAGTTGTTGGGTTCTGTTAGGAACGTCAAACAACATGCACAGTATTGAACTTTATCGAAATAAATCTTAATGCAGCGAAATCTATAGTTAGGATATGGATGTTTACCTTTTAAAATTTTTGCCGACTCTGGGACGATGTAGAGTACCGTTGATGAAGTTCGTCTGAACACCACAACCTAATGGGCGGATAGGTTTGGCCTTTAGTCGATTCTAATCGACACGTCAAACGGATCACGGTCGAACGGCACGCGGGTCTCGGCGTCAGGTGCAGCGGCTCGGTCGTGGACGTCGGTCGCGGACAGCGGGTATGCACGTCGGGCGCTACGCGTGACGTGCGGGTCGCTGTGATCTGCAGACAGACGTTGGGAGCAGGCGGGTGTTTGCTATGTTTTTGTGCTTATTTTTATGTGTTTATATGTGTTATCGAGTCGAGTTTAGGTTCGTTTTAGTGTTGAACGGTCCATTTTGTCGCATTTTGTGTGATTTTATGTTTTCGTTTCATTTTATATTTTGGCGTACTTTCCTGTGCTTTTGGTATATTTTCAGGTTTATTCCGAGGCTGAACGAGGCGAGTCGAATCGGATTCCAAGAGACGAGCATTTTCGAGTCATTCGGATGAACCATTTCCAGTCGAGCATTTCGAGTCCATAGTCGAGCCGGACGTGCCTTGACCTGCCCAGAACTTGCGACCTCGCACCATGATCCGCTACCTCGCGAACGGTTACAGCGTGCCAGCACGCCCAGTGCGCCGCGCGCTCGCGGACGGCAGCACGACGTCGAGAGTGTCCGCGTGCCGCGCCTCACACATGCTATCGTCTTCACGCCCACGCCCACTCGCGACCTCGCGGCTCTGCTCGCGACCTCGCGAGTGCTTCCTTCCATGCGCCATACACTGCCCCTTACTCGCGACCTCGTGGAACTACTGGCGACGTCGAGAGCGCCCGCGAACCTTGCACGCACGCAGCAGCCAAGCGCACGTACGCCTCAAGCCGCGTTACTCCTGCCCAACACGCTTGCGTGGTCGCGATTTACCCCGCGAGCTCGAGAGTGCCACTCGCGTGCACATCACCACCGCGAGCTCGCGAATTTCGTAGCTAGCTCGGGAATGTCCCATTTTAAACTGCATTTTTAGTGTGTGTTTTGAGGAGAGTATAAATATTTTTGTTCCTTTGCATTTTGAACATCATTCCCTCATTTTTTCACTTTTCCTTTTTGAGAAATTAGTTTATGTTTTTTATTTTTGCTCTCTAGATTATGAGCTTATGCTATTTTCTGGGAGATTTTCCGGTGACTTCGGTTTCGTTCAAGTTTCGAGCTCTTGACTCCGTTTTTCATCGTCTACGCAATGGGAGAATGAGTATTTACTTTTAAAACTCTTTACTTCGGTTTTTTCTCCGGTTTTACTTATAATGTTCATTAGAGTAAAGTTGGATTTGATTGTTGATGGTGGAAATGCTTGAACTTGATTGCTTGCTTGAGTAGATAGAGCCGTTAATTGCTTGTTGATCTCGGTTAGACGACTAGGGTTAGCAATCTAATTCTCGTAGCTCGTTTATTCTATTTGTCGATTGATTATCATCCCGTTATGGTTATGGCATGAAACGCCGGTGATCTAGTTTGCTAATTGCTCATCACTCGATCTTGCTTTTAATCAATTTCTCGTTTTTAAGTGCTCGATTAGTGTTAATCAACCATCCACTCAATTGCTTAGAATGTTTAGGATTTTATTTTCCTTTTTTGTGATTTGGACGATCATTTAGTAGATAAAGCTCCGAATAGCCTTCTTTCGAGATCGACCCGAGTCGGGTAGCTCGGTTATCCTTTGCCCATCAATTCTATACAAACAAAATGGCGCCGTTGCCGGGGAAGGAAAGTAGGACGCCTAGTTTGCTATTTGAATGTCTCTTTTTCTTGTGTTTCTTTTGATTTTTGTGAACCTTGGTTAATTTCCGTGTTTCTCTTGATTTCTCTTGTTTTTTGTCACTTATTTGTTTTTGTTGCTTGTGTTTGACCTTGTTTCACATTGGTGCGTTCACGGGTATAGTTGTTGTTGGTGTTTATGCGAGGTAGACGACGAGGTAGACCCGTAAAGGAGACACAACCGTTCGATCTCTTCGTTGAGCTTAACATCGAGGAACCACAACCAGAACCTGAAACCGAATCGATGGCAGGACAAGGAGAGCACTTTCCACCACCACCTCTCCCGAACATGAGGTACTTCATACGACCAATTATTGGAGACAACACCTCGTGCCTCGTGCTCGGGGAGGCAGCCCGAAACTATGATCACAAGACCATCCACCTAAACCAACTCCCATCATTCTACGGCCTAGCCCAAGAAGATGCTCTCAATTTCATCCGAGACTTCTATGCAACCGTCAACACATTCCCACTCCAAGGTCTAACCGAGAACCAACTCCGAATGAGGTGCTTCCCTTACACCTTG
>CACSLK010024378.1:369508-381090 GCA_902706635.1 Striga hermonthica
TGGCATGTTATAGATATCGGTCCACCTAGTTATAACCGGCACGTCGTGGCTGACATGTAGTAACCGACATGTGTTGACCGACATGTGTTGACCGACATGTGACATCGGTTAGCTTAGTTAGGATGTCGGTTTCTGCTGAATTTTTCATTGTGTAATCATCTTGAAGCTAGTGGAAGTGTCTCGTGCTTGTATGAACTCTAATCATCATCATATTGGTCTCGATCAACGGATTAGTGTCGCTTAACCCGACTTACAGAAAATGATATCAACAGGCTTCCCTCTTGTAAACCCTATAAAAGAGTAATTATACCGATGAATAAGATTAAAGATTTTTCTGCTTCTCTTTTCTTGTTCTTTACTGCACATCTTTTATGCTTGTTTGATTGAAGGATGCTTGGTGAATATTGAGGACTCCAATTTACAACAATTTAGTAATTTTTTCTTTTGGGAAAGAAAAAACACGTTTATGTAATATAGAAGGTGGGTAAATCTTTTGAAAGATACTTACAATCTATTAATTGTTACTGTTAATATATATATATATATATATATATTATTTTTATTATGAACACATCATGAGTCAAACGTCCTCTATAAAAGTTACTAAATAGTATTTGCATACCTATCTTTCTTAACTAATTAATGTATATCCTACACAATAAAATCTGAAAGTCAATAAGAAATTATCTTTTGTCCATATGTGATTAACCATTTATCTAAGTGCAAAACAATAAAACACACAAAACTTAGTTTAATCAAACATGAATTTTCATTCCACATAGTGTATATAACATTTAAAGCCTAGCTTTCAGTATGCACACTAATAATCTTCCACTTGTACTAAAAACTTCCACCTTTCCAGTATACATCTTTAAAAAGCCTATATCGATCGTTGATTCATTTCTTCCACGTGTCTACCGAAGACCTTCCAATGCAAACTCTTCTTGAAAAGATCAAGTTCGTTGTCCTCTAATGCAATCTTGGAAACATTGACGTCTCATCTCCGTACAATTTCTCATATTATGTAGTTTGCACTCCATGTGTTTACTGGCAATGTGGGCTCGTGGTTCTCTTGAGTTTCCTACTTCACCATTGTTATCACAATAAACTGTGACAGCTTGTGGTAAACTCGAAATCATTTCCAAGTCCACCAAAAAGTTTCTGAGTCATACTACCTCTTTTGTTGCTTCTGAAGTTGCGATATACATGGCTTCCATGGTGGAATCTGCCACAAATTTCTATTTAGTAGTCATCCATGAAATGGCAACACCTCCCACTGTAAACACATAACCTGAGGTAAGCTTACTTTCGTCTCGGTCTAACTAGAAGTCAGATCAGTGTAACCCAACAGTAGCAGGCTGTTTGCACGATAAACCAACATGTACTTATTAGTCCTTCTCAGGTACATGAATATATGTTTCACCACAGACCAATTTCTCGCTCCTGGATTACTTTGATATCAAGCTACCATGCCAACGACGTATCTCATATCCGGCATTGTCCACAACATTGCATACATAGGCTTTCCACTGCTGACACATAAGAAATTAACTTCATGTACACTATTTCTTGGGGTGCCTTGGAAGACATTACCTTAGACATGGGTACTCCATGTTGAAAAGGTAAGAATCCTTCCTCAGAGTCCTGTATGCTGAATATGGGAAAGACAGTGTTTACGTACGATGATTAGGATATGCACAATATTGTCTTGTTACGATCTCAACTGACCCTAATAAAAAAATGTGTCCTGCCATTCAAATAAAAGTGTTTGGACAGCTGTACCATTACGTCTAACAATTATCTCAAATACTTTCCATTTAGGAGTATATCATCTACGTATAGCACAACAAACACCACCACGATCCCAATGTACTTTTTTTACACACAGTGCTCATCCAGGCATCATCACCTTGTCGAACCGGAACTTCCAAGACCTAGAAGCTTGCTTCAGTCCATAAATGGATTAATTCAACTTACACATTTGATGCTATCGGCTCTTTGCAATGTAACCTTTTTGTTGCTGCATGTAAATGTCCTTTTCTTCTGAAAACTTCTGTTAAGGAAAGTCACCTTGACATTTATCAGCCGGATCTCATAATCCATATGAGTGTCAACAACCTAGAGAATCATAATGTATTTGAGCATAGATACTGGAGAGAAGGTTTCTTCATAACTGATTCACTTTTTCTGAGTATACCCTTTCGCTACAAGCCTAGTTTTTAACGTTTTCAACTCTTCATTTGATCATCTCTTTCTCTAATGGACGCACTTGCCTTCAATAGTTCATACCCCCCATCGAATGGCTCTACAAGGTTCCAGACCTGACTGGAGTCCATTGACTCCATTTTAGTTGTCATCGCACTTGGCAATGAATGTACATCATTGTCCTGTAGTGCCTCATCAAACGTCCATGGGTCTAATTCTGATTCGCTCAATACTAAGTCTGAATACTATTCGAGGAACATAAATCATTTGGGTTGTCTGACAACTCTCCCACTGCGATAAGGTGCTACCTGCACATGTACGCATCCAGTGTTGCGTGTTGAAGTAATATGTGGTGTATCTACTTATACACTCGGTAGGGGACTAGCGACTTCGCCCGAAGATGAGTCTACTCATAAGCTTATGGTTTATAATAAATCCTCTTCCAAAATTCTAGCGTTCGTACAAACAATCACCTTCTAATCCTTAGGACTACATAGTAAACATCCCCCATTATCTAGTGGTTAGCCTACAAACAATCGTAGCTTCGTACGCTCATCCAACATGTTAGTGTCTTGTCATATAAAATGTGTTGGACTACCCCCAAACCTGAACATTTGATTGACTGGGTTGAGCCTACACCACAATTCACTCAGAGTAGTTTCAACTGACTTCGATGGTACAAAGTTCAATGTACAATGTTGTATCGGGCGCCATTCCCTATAAAGATCTAGGAATATATGAATAACTCATCATCGACATAAGAGTTTCTATAAGGGTCCTATTCCTCATTTACAACTTCATTCTACTGGGCATGCCAGGTGAGTGAGTTGGCATTCAATCCCGGCCTCTAACAAATATGTCCTAAACTCTCCTAAGAGGTATTCGTCTTATCGATTAGATCAAAGTGACTTGATTTTCTCTTTTAAAGAAACACCTAGAAAGGTGGAGGATTAAGGCAGGATACCCAAGTTGTATATAGACAAGACCCTAATGTTGGGATCAATGAAGATCTTGTTATGCACAAATCACGAATTCAACAACAAAACATAAACCTATGCGCAGCGGATCTAAAGGTTTGCGTAGAGAACTTACGGCTTAAAATTTATGGCGACCTGGTTGATCTTCTGGATGGCCGTACACAACACATCAATTAATTGTTGACTGAAAATCGCGTCCTAGGATTGCACGAACAAGATCGGATCGAAAACCGGATCAAACGAGTGCAAAACAAATTAAGACAAGTTGCAGTCCTGGGACCTTGCAGCGGCGTGTGCGGGCGCGTGGATGGTCGGAAGGCTGCGATCTTGGCAGTGTCGTAAAGCACTCGTCGAGACGGTCGTCTGGGTATGCTTCATGTCTTGATCGGACCTCCGGTTAGTTCTGTACAACCAAATATATTTCGTCTTACTTTACCCAAAGGTCTTCTACTGTATATCTCAAACACCTCTTAATCTTGTACCAGTGGAACAACAAGAAGAAGGTAAAGCTCGAACTGAGAGAGAAGAGAGGCGTGGGGCATGTTTCACAAGATGTGGAATTCTCTTCTCTTCCCATGAGATTAATGATGTATATATAGAGCTACAATAGGGATCCTTAGGAGATTAGGTTTAGGGCTCCTTAATTAATTAATATACTTGTTGACCAAGCCACTTATTTTAATTAATTAAATAATATTAAATGGGCCACCAACATAATATTATTGCACTCTCTTTTTCTAGCCCAATTTACAATTGAGACTCTAATAATAATTACTCGATTTATCTCCACATGTTTAAGATATAATATCCATTAATTAATTCAATTGCTGACAATCAAGAATTTATTAATTTATTATTATTTCACCGAAACTAGCACTCGTTCATCACATTATTACTATGCCGGAATTTAATCTACCTGCAGGGTTTAGCATAATATTCCTTCATGAACTCACTACGGGGACATCATCAAACTAACGCACATGGTGACCGTAAATATCCTAACAGCACATCCTACATGTAGCAATATTACCCAAGATAGCAGGTCTATTGGCCCAGTTCACTAAGCCTCACCCATGTGAATCAAAGTAATAAATACTACACATATATGTCTGTTTAATATCTTACGGGTTAAGAGTACGCAGTAATTAACCGAGGCCTAGTTCGTTTACAACGATCAGTATATAACGAACTGCTCCTCTCTGGGTTCCTGTTCAATACATAAATGTACTAGTGCAACTAATCAGTCAAGACAAACTGTACAGTTGACACTACAATCGTTCGTGATGGAGTGTTCACGTCCATCTGGGTTGTGAACCACTTATTCTTGTTTCGCGAGTAACTGATAACATGATCTTCGGTTCGCATGATGACGACCCACACTATCTAATGCAAAACAACAGAACGTAGAACTTGTTTAATCTAACATGTTTCTCATTCATAAAGGGTAAAAGAGTAATATTATCCAAAGCCAAGCTTTAAGTATATAACACTAACAATCTCCCACTTATACTTAAAGCTTTCGCTTTTACAAGTCTAGTTCTATCAATCCATTATTCTAAAGGACCTATGTCGATCCTATCGCCATGCACTTGACTCCCATTCCTGTCACTTGTTTGACGAAGACCTTCTCCGACAAACTTTTCGTGAAAGGATCAGCTAGGTTGTCCTCAGATGCAATCTTGGCAACATCAACGTCTCCTTTACCAACTATCTCTCGGATCAGATAGTACTTGCGCTCTATGTGTTTACTTGCTCTGTGGGCTCGTGGTTCACTTGAGTTTGCTATTGCTCCACTGTTATCACAGTACACGGTGATAATATGTGGCAAACTCGGAATCACCTCTAAGTCCACCAAGAAGTTTCTGAGCCAAACTGCCTCTTTCGCTGCCTCTGAGGCTGCTATGTACTCAGCTTCCATGGTGGAGTCTGCCACGCATTTCTGCTTAGCACTCCTCCATGAAATGACTCCACCTATCAAGGTAATCACATAACCAGAGGTTGACTTACTCTCATCCCTATCTGACTGGAAATCAGAATCACTATAACCCAGAGGTAACAAGCTGTCTGCACGGTAAACTAACATGTACTCCTTAGTCTTTCTCAAGTACTTGAGTATATGCTTCACCGCAGACCAATGTTCCCTACCCAGATTACTTTGATATTTGGCTACTTAGCCAACGGCGTAGCTGATATCTGGCCTGGTACAAAGCATGGCATACATAAAACTTCCTACTGTCGATGCATAAGGAACTGTCTTCATGTCCTCAATCTCTTGAGGCGTCTTATGAGACATCTCCTTAGAGAGAGAGATTCTTTCCTGAAAGGCAAGGTACCTTTCTTGGAATCCTGCATGTTGAACCTAGCCAAGACAATATCTATGTATGATAACTGGGATAAGCACAACATTCTCTTCTTACGGTCTCGTACGACCCTAATACCAAGAATGTGTCCTGCTTCTCCTAAGTCCTTCATATCAAACTGCTTAGACAACCACACATTTACGTCTGACAACTTCTTCTTATTGTTTCCAATAAGAAGTATGTCATCCACGTACAACACAAGAAAAACCACCACGCTCCCACTGATTTTCTTGTACAAACAGTGCTCATCCAGACATTGAGTGAACCCGTACGACTGGATCACCTCATTGAACCGAATATTCCAAGATCTCGAAGCTTGCTTCAATCCATAAATGGAACGATTAAGCTTACACATTAGATGCTCACGTCCTTTTGCAATCAATCCCTCTGGTTGCTGCATATAGATGTCCTCCTGAAGGTTTCCATTAAGGAAAGCCATCTTGACATCCATATGCCATACCTCATAATCCATATGAGCAACTACAGCACAGAGAATATGAATGGACTTAAGCATAGCTACTGGAGAAAAGGTCTCATCATAGTCTGTACCCTCAATCTGGGTATAACCTTTTGCAACAAGCCTAGCTTTGAAGGTTTTCACCTCTCCATCCGATCCTCTCTTTCTCTTGTAGATCTCCTTACATTCAATGGGTCGTACCCCAGTGGGTGGTTCTACAAGATCACAGACCTGATTAGAGTCCATTAACCCCATTTCAGCATTCATTGCAACATTCCATGTGTCTGCATCTTTATCTTGGAGTGCCTCGTTGTAGGTTCTTGGGTTCGATTCTAGGTTTTCTGGAACTGAGCCCTCAGACTCTCCAAGACCTATCCATCGGTCAGGTAATTGAGAAACCCTCCCACTACGACGAGGTACTGTCTGCACTTGTACACTCTCAGTGTGCCGTGTTGCAGTATTATGTGATGCATCTACTTGCACACTCGGTGGGGAACTATCGACTTCACCCCTCAACTCCTCTAACACTAGTCTACTTGCGGGCTTGTGATTCATTATATATTCTTCTTCCAAGAATCTAGCGTTCATGCTAACGATCACCTTCTGAATCTCGGGACTATAAAATAATCCACCTTTCATTCCCTTGGGATAGCCTATAAACACTCGTGCTTCCGAATGTTTCTCCAACTTGCCATCTTCCTGCACTAACACGTGTGCAGGACTACCCCATACTCGAAACTGTGAGAAACTGGGCTTGCGCCCTTTCCACATCTCATAAGGAGTAGTTTCTATCGACTTTGAAGGAACCATGTCCAGAATATACGCAGTTGTTTCTAAAGACAGTCCCCAGAATGAATCTGTTAACTTTGAATAACTCATCATCGACCAAACCATTTCCATAAGAGTCCTATTTCTTCGTTCTACAACCCCGTTCTGCTAGGGTGTGCCGGGTGCAGTCAATTGTGATTCAATCCCAGCTTTTGATAAATATGTCCTGAACTCTCCAAATAGGTAATCGCCACCTCGATCAGATCGAAGCGACTTGATAATTTTACCATGAAGCTTCTCCACAACTGCCCGATACTCCTTAATTTTTTAAAGAATTCAAACTTGCGGTGCACAAATAAATATACCCAAATCTTGAGTAATCATCTATAAGAGAGAGAAAGTACTCAAAACCTGCTCTAGCCTAGATCGACATAGGACCACATAAATCAGAATGAATCAATCCTAGCACTTTTTAGCTCTTATACCCCTTTGCCAAAAACGACCTCTTGGCCATCTTACCTTCTAGGCATGATTCGTAAGTTGGATAGTGCTCTTCCAATGGACCGAGAAGTCCACTGACCACTAACTTTTGAATCCTCCTAATGTTGATGTGCCCAAGTCTAAGGTGCCAAAGATATGCTTGATTCATACTCGAAGATTCCTTCCTCTTATTAGATTTAGTCGTGACATTATTCAATCCAGTTTGTTGCAGTGTGGGAGAGTTTGGTTTGAGAACATATAAATTGCTAACTAATGAACCAGAACAAATGAAACGCTTTCCATAACGAATGACAACCATGTCATCAAACGTAAACGAAAATCCATCTGAAACAAGTTTAGAAACTGAAACAAGATTCTTTCTAGAACTAGGAACATAAAGGCAATGTCTAAAAACCAAAATACTACTATCAAAAGATAAAATAACGTCTCCCACTGCAACAACTGTCACTTTCGTAGCATCGCCCACGTAGACGGTGATCTCTCTCTCCCTAAGTCGTCTGGTTTCCTGGAACCCTTGCAATGAATTGCAGACATGATCAGTGGCTCCAGTATCTACACACCAGTTTCTGGTAGATACAACCGCTAAACATGTTTCTACCACATTAACGAGAGAGTTACCTTTGAGGAGAGGGCAGTCGACCCTCTGTCCTGATCTCACAGCTCTAGACAATTGCTTCCTGAACAGAGCTCCTTTTCCTCTTTATCCCTGCGGATTTAGAGGATGAGGCCATCTCACGTTCTGCAAGAATCATCTCTCGCTCCTCATGGATAATCTTCTCAGCCGCCTCAAGTTCCCCAATCAGCTCAGCCACTGACAGTTTTCTAAGAAGCCCATCATAACTATAGCAAAGTTGGTTGAGGTCCTTATGCAGTATAAAGAGTATAATGTTAACCTTGATGCTCTCATGAATGTGAGCACCTTCAGACTCCATGCGAGCGAACTGCTCCATTAGCTTCTGGACATGTTCCCTTACGGGAGTGTCCCTAGCCATGGTGATCGACATGACAATGTCCAAGTTCCTCTTCCAATCAAATGGTTTGGGACTAGCAAGTTGTTTTCTTTTAGAATTAACACACAACAGATTGAACGACATGATGAATATCTGAGAAACACAAAAATAATTTTATAGATTAAACACTTTTGAATTTAACTGCTAATATTGATATCCTCAAAACAATATTAACTTAAATTCACTGATATCTTAAAACACCGAGAGTTAATGCATGATGCAAGGGCAACTCAACATAACTCAAAATTCGCAAGAGAAGGGCTTTCAAAGGCCCATTAATTTCCATAAGTCAAAACCAAATTCATGACGAACGAAATTAATAGTCGGTCTCCATTTGGCCATGCAATAAATTCAGGGACCCCGAGGGGAGTTATGAATAAATCGCATTCTAAGTTAATCCCATTTCTCGATCCTGAGTTAATACGAATTTGATTATACGTCATCCGAGGGGAAGCCCGTACTCTCTCATATGACTGCCTCTAATCGTCTAATTAGAAATTCGTCCTGGTAATTTTCTACAATTAATTTTAGCGATGTCACCCGAGGGGGAGCCCATAACCGCAACTAATTGATTTACCGACAAATTAGAAATAGAGGCCTTAGGAATTTTACAAGTAACTTTAATTTAAAATCCCTTCTCAAACTTAGTATAATTTAAATGAGGATTTATGCAATTCTAAATTAATCCTATGTATATGCAAAAATTAATTAACATGCATAAATAAATATGCAATTCTAAATTAATCCCATGCAAATACAATAATTAATTAACATGCATAAATAAATAAATAAATAAATAAATAAATAATGGCATAATGAATTTAAATAAATAAATCCACTATTATGGCCATTAAATATTGAGTTCCCATAAACAAGGAAACCTTGTATATTCTTTCCCTATTCAACTAGAACTCCCACTGAAGTAGAATCCTGGTTCATATCATACTTCTTGGCCACCAAGTAAAGTACCGCCGCCGCCGCCGCCGCCATCGCCGGTGCCATTTTTTATTTTATTTTCTTCTGCGCGAGTTCTCGCAGTCTCCGGGCTCCAGTCCGGATGATTTTTCGAGGCTCGTTGATCTCTTGTAATATCCCAACAATTAATCCATGATTACAATACAAAAAACATGATTTACAAAAACATAATCCGATCCTAGATTCAACGAATGGATGTACATGTTTTTCTAAACAAATAATTAAATCTATCCGGTCAACCCCCGGGCGAATAATTATTACAAACATACATCCATCAAATTCCTCGACATGTCCGAGGCTTTAAAAAAATTTAAAACCATACATCACATTCATCAACATTCATCAAACACATAATCGGTCATAACAGTGGATTAAACTAATTCCTGCAAAACTGAGTTATGCGAATATAATCTCATATATGGCTGCGTTTGAACACATCTTGACAAATAAAGCCGTAATATTCAAACTTGTATACAACGAATTAAACCAAGCTTTGATTCCACTGGTTGGGATCAATGAAGATCTCGTTATGCACAAATCATGAATTCAATAGTAAAACGTAAACCTATGCGCAGCGGATCTAAAGGTTTGCGTAGAGAACTTACGGCTTAAAATTTATGGCGATCTGGCTGATCTTCTGGACGGTCGTACACCGCACACCAATGAATTGTTGACTGCAAATCGCGTCTTAGGATTGCACGAATAAGATCGGATCGAAAATCGGATCAAACGAGTGCAAAACGGATGAAGACAAGTTGCAGTCCTGGGACCTTGTGACGGCACGTGCGGGCTCGTGGGTGGTCAGATGGTTGTGATCTCGGAGGTGTTGGAAAGCCCTCGTCGAGGCGGTCGTCTGGGTATGTTGCACGTCTTGATCGGACCTCCGGTTAGTTCTGTACTACCAAATATATTTCGTCTCACTTTATCCAAAGGTCTTCTACTGTATGCCTCAAACACCTCTTAATCCTGTACCAGTGGAACAACAAGAAGAAGATAAAGCTCGAATGGGAACTGAGAGAGAGAAAAGAGGCGTGGGCGTGTTTCACAAGATGTGGGATTCTCTTCTCTTCCCATGAATTTAATGATGTATATATAGAGCTACAGTGGGATCCTTAGAAGATTAGGTTTAGGGATCCTTAATTAATTAAAATACTTGTGGACCAAGCCACTTATTTTAATTAATTAAATAATACTAAATTGGCCACAAACATAATATTATTGCACTCCCTTTTCCTAGCCAAATTTACAACTGAGACTACAATAATAATTATTCAATTTATTTCCCCATGTTTAAGATATAATGTCCATTAATTAATTCGATTACTGACAATAAAAAATAAATTAATTTATTATTATTTTACCGAAGCTAGCGCTCGTTCATCACATTATTACTATGCCGAAATTTAATCCACCTGCAGAGTTTAGCATAATTATCCTTCATGAACTCACTCCAGGGACATCATCAAACTAACGCACATGGTGACCGTAAATATCCTAACAGCACATCCTACATGTAGCAATATTACCCAAGACAGCGGGTCTATTGGCCCAGTTCTATAAGCCTCACCCATGTGAATCAAAGTAATAAATACTACACATATATGTCTGTTTAATATCTTACGGGTTAAGAGTACAAAATAATTAACCGAGGCCTAGTTCGTTTACGACGATCAGTATAAAACAAATTGCTCCTCTCCGGGATCATGTTCAAAACATAAATGTACTAGTGCAACTAATCAATCAAGACAAACTGTACAGTTGACACTACAACCGTTCGCGATGGGGTGTTCATGTCCATCTGGGTTGTGAACCACTTATTCTTGTTTTGCGAGTAACTGATAGCATGATCTTCGGTTCGCCCGATAACGACCCACACTATCTGATGCAAAACAACAGAACGTAGAACTTGTTTAATCTAACATGTTTCTCATTCATAAAGGGTAAAAGTGTAATATCATCCAAAACCAAGCTTTCATTATATAACACTAACACCTAAATGGGCTCAAAAGCCAAAGTTCTATACATGTCCAAACATAAAACGAAAACAAAAACGAGAAAAAGAAAAAAATAACAACCAAAATAACAAATATGAACCTGGGGTGAGAGATGCCCAGGAAAACAGTCTTCACTAAAAGTGGGTGAAGGCACAAAAAACAGGACGACTACTAGAATCTAAACTATGGGTAGCAAACCTGGTCCATCCTCATAAGAGTACAAAGACAGAGATGGGCGTCATCTAGGTGGAATATACACCTCTTAGGCTTGGAGGCACCTAGTGTTGGGTTCTGTTAGGAACGTCAAACAACACGCACAGTATTGAACTTTATCG
>CACSLK010024378.1:421197-433288 GCA_902706635.1 Striga hermonthica
TTTTCCAATCAAATGCCTCAAATCACAAAAATAAATCATAACTCATCTCATACTCATTATTCCCAAAACAAAAAATCACCATAGCTCATCATCACATTAAGCTTCAATCAACCCTAACATCTCCAAATAATAAACAATCACCCAAGGGTTATCAAGAAAAGGCTCAAGGCTCAAACGGGCTACTAGGGATAAAATTTTAGGAAAAATAAAAGAGGATAAAATGGGCTAGATAACAAAAATCGCCTAAATCATTTTCAAAACTCCACGTACATAATTATATTTTTCAAGTAAGCACCAATGCAAGTTCTAGTATCTCAAGTATTCGACTAATCACACAAGAAATAAAATAAGGCTCAAATCCTCCCAAGGCAAATAAATCAATAATTTAAAGTATATAAGTTTTTCATCAAGGCATATAATTCATGATCACCATCACAATATCTTAATTAAGATAAGCAACTCTAATCAATTTTTGTCTTTCCACCAATCATTCGAAACACACACAAGACAAAGCAGAAATACTCGACTCAACCAAATTATTACTAACCTAATAAAGCAAGTAAACGTGCATCCTAAAAACAATAAAAATAACCTAAAAAAAATCATAAAAATAAAACTAATGCAAGCAACTATATGATATGCAATAAAACGATAAAAACTCAAGATATACGACACCTATCTCCTCCAAACTTATTCTTTGGAAAAGAATTAAGTTTAAGAAAAATAAATGGTATATCCCAAGTAACTAACCGATAAGTCGAGCGAGCTCCACCGTAAGCAATCCTTGCACCCTTTAGCACGATCATCTTCTCCATGCTTCGCTCGAGCACTCGATCACCACCATTTTTTCTTTTTCTTTTTTTTTTTTATTTTTTTCACTTTTTTTTTCTTTTTTTTTCCAGATTTTTTTAAATAAAAAGAAAAATAAAAAAAAGAAAATAAATAGAAAATAATAAAAACATACCATAAATGATGGGTTGCCTCCCAACAAGCGCTTAATTTAACGTCTTTAGCTAGACGTCTTCCAAGCTCTCAATAGGGATCATTCCTGTTCATTCCAATCTCCTCCTTGATCTTCTCATGGCGTCGGCTACCATCTGTTTGCTCTTGAATTTTCCAATCTCGGCCTAATGTAAAAGTCCGGCATTCATCATAGGCTCGAAAAGTGATATCACCAAGCTCCATGTCAATAAGTACTCGTCCGGTGGCTAGGAATGGCCTTCCTAAATCAACGGTGTATCACCGTTATCCTTCATATCTACCACCACAAAATCTGTCGGAAACTTAATTCCTTCAACTGTCAACCAAACATCCTCTACAATTCTCGTGGGACGAACTTGGGATTTATCCGCCATGTGAAGAGTGATCATGGTCGGTTGAAACTTCTCTAATCTCAACTTTTCGAAAACCGAGAGTGGCATCAAGTTGACGCCTGCCCCTAAGTCGCATAGCCCTTTCCCGGTATATATTTCTCCAATTGCACAATCGATATAAAATCCACCGGGATCATCGCACTTAACGAGACGGTCTCTATGTAGTAGTGCACTACTCTCCTCCATGAGTGTAACCACCTCATGAGCCTCAACCGAGCTCTCCACCTTCTCGTCTGAATTAGCCACAACCATCTCAAACTCATCATGCTCATGCACTCTCTTCATCTCAGTCAGAACGTCGTCTCTCGTCTCTTGGGCATCCTCGACTTTGCAATCCTCTGAGGTGATCTCCATACGACTCGATAATTGGCCCTCTTGCTGTTGACTCTCGACCGTCGCGGCCATTTGCCCAATTCGCTCCTCCATAGACTTCATTTGATTCTTTATCGTAGAGAACTTAGCAAGAGTGTCACCCATGAATTCTTGCGTCAGAGTCATGAACGAGGCGAACATATCTTCGATTGTCGGCTTTTTTGGCTCATTGATGACCCTTGACACCGCATTCACCCCGATTGTCTCGTTCTTCACCCCTTGCATGCCGTTAAGCACCATTGCGGTCACTTGAGTCGCCAAACTCCAAAATCGGGTCCGTCTCATTGGCCATCGCCACCTTCGTGAGCATCGTTCGCTCAACCGGCCACTGGTAACTGTTGGACGTCATCTCCTCGATAATTTCCAGCGCCTCATGTGAACTCCGTCCCAAAAGAGCGCCTCGGGCCGAAGCATCTACCATTGCCTTCATGTTTCCACTCAACCCATTGTAGAAGTAGCATATTTGATAATCCTTGGAAAATCCATGTTGTGGGCATCTCCAGAGGAGTTGTGTGAAACGCTCCCAAGCCTCATAAAATGGCTCTCTATCTTGCTGCTTGAACTGGGTGATCTCGGTTTGAAGCCTTAACATCTTGCTTGGCGGAAAAATTTTCAATAGGAATTTTCGGTGCATGTCATCCCATGAAGTGACCGTCCCGGCTCTCAACGAGTTGTACCACATCTTAGCCTTATCTCTCAAAGAAAAAGAGAAGAGACGAAGCTTTATTGCGTCATCCGACACTCCATTAATCCTGATCGTCCTGCATATATCCAAAAATTGCGCAAGATGCGCATTCGGGCCTTCAGTTTCACCTTCCCCAAACTGCTCTTGTTGCACTATTTGAATTAATTCGGGACTCAACTGAAATGTATTGGCTGCTATCCTTGGTCCATGGTCTCCACCAAAGTATTGATTTTTCGGCGGTTGGAAAATTGATCGAATCGGGTTGCCTTGCACTGTTTGGGCCTGTCGCTCGGCCACTTGACGTTGCAACTCCACCAATTTCTCTTCGAGTTGTCTTATAAGTTTCATTTGCTCGGCCATTGTAATCTCGCAAGAAAGAAAGAAAAAAAAATATTAGAAAAGAGAAAAAGAAAAATAAAATTACAAAAAAAGAAAATAAAATAAAAAAAAAATGTCTAAACTAATATCTATTCGCTTTCTTCTAATATCAATTAATTCAACAAACAATCCCCGGCAACGGCTCCAAAAACGTGTTCGCTAATTATTTTTGCTATCCGCAAGTGTACGGCGTAGCTATAGGTAGTGGCGAGCAAGGTCGTATTCCACAGAGATTGTAATTAAATTAATTAAGTACTAAAATAATGACGATTAAATATTACTTAAACTAATGAATGAGATGATGATTTTAAACTATGAAATTAAACTAAGAACTAATTTACCTAAAACAATAAAAATAAATCAAGATATAAAAGATAGATTCTAGGTTCTGCTTTCCTCGGAATTAATTCATGAAATGTTTATATTCATACAAACCTTATTAATTTTACCAATCGTAGAGATAATCGCTAAATTAATTTCAAATTTTCTCTCGAACAAGCAAATCGTAGATATTAATTGTTATCTATCTCCTCTCGGTCTCAAGATGAACAACTAACTCCCATAAGTTCCTAAAATTTTCGTTCTCTCGCAACATTCTATCAACCTCTTGGTCTGTTTAGTCTCCTACGTTATAAATTTCCCAATTCTAGCAATCAATTATCTCCTCTCGGTCTCAAATCAATTACAAATATGCATTCATAGTGGCCATCTACTCACGCAATAAAAATACGCAAAAGAAATTTATAAACGAAAGATAAACCAGAATGAAATAAATAAAAACTAAATAATAAATCAATCCAAGTACTAACAAATCCTAGAATCCAAAATAAATTAGCCTAGAAACATGCTTTTAAAATAAATATAAAATATTGAGTTAGAAAGAAGAAAAGAAAAAGAAAGAACAAGCTTATTCGGCTCCGTCGATCCCTTCTTCCCGGGCTTTCTCCCTCGTCTTGCTCGTGTTTCTACCTTCCAAAGCTCTCCAAAGATCTGAAAATTAGGTCCTCGCCTCTTCAAAACGTGTCCAAGTGTTATATCTATAGTTGGGGTCGAGTCATAGTTGAAATAGGTCGAAAATACAGAAAAAATAGGAAAAACGCGCAAAACGCGTATGAGATGCGCCCAGGGCCACACGACTCGTGTCAAAGGACACACGAGTCGTGTGAAAAAGTCGAGACGTCGACTCGGACCTGTTCTACTCGACACGAGCCGTGTCCGTAGCCACACGACCTGTGTTGGTCTGGAAGTCCAAAAACAACCCGTAATTTGCGTGGCTTTCAGCTTCTGATTGCGTAAAGTTCTCCTCCGGCGTCCCAGATAGCTCCCACGTGATTGGAAGTGCTCCAGATGTTGCGCCGGCGAGTTCTAGCCAGCTCATGTTGTGTGAATTTCCTCCGGCGCGGACAGGGACAAGCTTCTTCTCTTCGGTCACACGATGGCGGCGGTGGATGTCGAGCATGGAGTTTTCCTGTGGCTGGGCGGCGGAGAAATGGCGCGGAAGTCTTCGGTCGAAGCTTTGACAACATCTTCAATGGTGGAAGTGATGGACGTTCATGTGAATTGGAGAAGAAGAAGTCTCTTTGTGAAATTACGATTGTACCCTCACTTAAGTTGCTGTTGGACAATGCTATTTGTGTTGAATTTCTGGAATGTGGGCGGCGTGTTTTTGGCCCAAAATAACAAATAAAATGTTCGCTGATTTACACGTATCCTACACGATATAAGATTAATAGCAAAGGTACGACTAATTACTATAATTTAGCAATCTTACGAAATTAAGGACTTTTATTTGTATTTATGCCACTTTATCTGTTACCATACCTGTAACGATTCTGTTGCGTTTTTTTAGGGATAGTTGATATTAAAAAAAAAACTGAACGTGGAATTAAAGCAATAAAGATTCAGCTATATCGTAACAAAACCTCGACAATTAAGACTGTAAAATTACTTAAAAAATTTAAACTTCACAGCAATAGAAGTGATTACCTCAACAAGTACTGTGATCGATGTTTTATGGTGGCTTACAACTGATCCATACAAGGTAGATAAAAATTTGTTCTTCTGGTATATAATCAGTATATATGATTTATATTGATCGATGCTGCAAAAAAATCGACGTTAATTGTATGCTGTTTTTTTTTAATTTTTTTACAGATGGATTCTCCCATAATGATAATAATTCATCACAGTGGTGAGTGGAATCAAAATGAATACAGTAATTTTCAGGTGTCTGGCGTTTTGGTTCAACAAAAATACTGCTATGACGAGTTGTGCAGCGTGATTATGGAAGAACTTGGAGTTACATCGACAGATTGTAGTTTGGAGTTGAAATACCAACCGAAGGAAGGATATCCACCGATTTGCATAAAAGATGATAGAAGTCTTAAATTCTACGTCGAGTTGAAGTCAAGAGAACAAGACTACACGAAGAACCCTGTATGTGTTGTAGTAAACTCTACATTTGAGGTGGAGAGATCGTACGACAGAGCCATGTCTATTGAAGAAAATACTTTCAACTCAGGTATAGCTCCTTTGAGGTACGCTGCTCTCGATAGTTATGTTGAAAATCCTGAAGAGCCTATGAATTTTATGACGTTTGCACGCAATGTTGCAGAAGATATGGTAAGAGACGCGGCATATACAAAACATAATCTGAACATATACCCGACTGATGATAAAATTATTTCGATTGGTGATCAGTTGACCTCTGACTTGGTTGTTGGTGTTTCTTTCAAGGATAAATCAATTTTGCAGAGGTTTATGAGTGTCCATGCAATTAAGAATCAATATCAGTTTCGGGTGGAAAAGTCGTGTAATAAACAATATTATGTGAAGTGTATGTCTGGCGATTGTACATGGTATGTTAAAGCATCTCGTGTTGGTCATTCTAGCACCTTCAAGATAAGAGAGCTTGGAACCGAACATAAATGTTCTTTTGATGTTCGAACAAGTAGTCAGAGGCAGGCTACTTCTAATGTTGTATGTAATCTTATCAAGTCAAAGTTCATGAACAATAAGACTTCTTATACAGCTGCGAACATCATAGATTACATGCAAATCAGATATGGTATAAACTTGTCGTATCACAAGGCATGGAGATCAAAGCGCAAAGCTATTGATGAAGTTCGGGGAAAGGCTAGTGATTCTTATGATTGTGTTCAACAATATCTTGAGAAGTTACGTGCAGCAAATCCAGGAAGTATACTGAAGTTGTGTGCAACTCTAGATCAGAATTTTTTGTACGTGTTCATGTCTCTTAGTGCATCTGTCAAAGGATGGAAGTATTGTCGTCCGATTGTTGTTGTAGATGGGACATTTCTAGCATCGTCGTATGGAGGAATTTTGTGAACCGCATGCTGTCAAGATGCGAATTTTCACATTCTACCACTTGCATTTTGTGTTATTGATTCGGAAAACAATCAGTCATACTTGTGGTTTTTCAACAAATTACAAACACTGATTGGTGAAAGGGATGGTTTATGCATCGTTTCAGATGGACACGATAGTATAAAGTATGCTGTAGAAAAGGTAAACAGAATTTTTGCTTAAGTATATATCACATATATGTTTGGCGTATGTCATGTTTACAGTACGTTATATGTGAAAAATATATATCGTTTATGTTGCTTATTTTGTGATAAATATTAAATATGATTAATTTATAAAAGTAATTTATGTTAACTATGTGATGATTATATGTCTCGTGCATGGTAATTATTTGAATAGTATATTGACAGTTGTTGTTTATGGACAAAATGAGTTTTTATGTGCATGCGTTGGATAGTATATGAAAGGTAAATACAATTATGTTTTATGCAGGTGATTTATAGAGTATGTAAATGTTAAAGGCATTGTAATTTGGTATATAGACATTTTATGAAAAAATATATTAGCATTTTATATACAGTCTATTTACAGTAAATGTACATGATTTAAACCAAATAATGTTGGCATCTTGAAGACAGTTTTTAGGGAGTTTATGAACCTGCTTTTTTGCAGTTATATATCCAATGTATTTTGGTTAATAGATAGTTTTTTTAGTGTATTTCTCGGTTATGGTGCATATATGTAGCATATATTGCATTCGTATAATATGGATAAAATAAACATTTGTACATGAGTGTTGATGAGATTGTAATGTTATCTATGTATAGGTTTTTCCGAGCGCAGCACACTGCCTTTGCACGTATCATATATCAAACAACATTAAGAAACATTATAAAACAGAAGCGCAAGCGGTAAAGGATTCATTTCACGCAGCAGCAAAGGCCTATACAGTTGAGGAGTATGACATGCACATGTCTGAGATAGAAAAGCTGAATCCGGATGTAATAACGTATCTGGAAAAAATTGGAGTACAGAAGTGGGCAAGAATTCATTGTCCAAAGAATAGGTACTTCACAATGACATCTAATGCTGCTGAAACAGTTAACTCAGTGACAAAGTCAATTCGTGATCTTCCAATAACAACACTATTAGAGGCTTTGAGAGAAATGCAACAGAAGTGGAATGTTGCCAACAGAGAAGAGGCGAAGGCAACGTTTACGACACTTGCTAAGAATCCCCATAACATGTTAGAAAATAACTATAAGGCGGCATCGAGGTTTTCGGTAAGACCTATATACCATACATATCTAGATATTTACTTTATATATACTGCGTATAAAATACTGTAATTTTTTATTTTTTTTTAATGTAGGTTCAGAAGGCAAGTGAAAAGGTTTTCAAGGTGATTGCTGATGGAAAGGCATATATATATAGATACTAAGACTTGCACTTGCAACCGATTCCAAATAGATGAGCTCCCATGCCCACATGCTGTACGCGTGATAAAGTCTTTGCACTTGGATCCAGTCACTTTTTGTTCAATGCACTACCTAACGTCAACAATGATGGCTACATATGATGAAGCAGTCATACCTGTAGAAGGAAGCTCGCATGTTACTAATGGAGTGCACTCGACGCAACGACGAATAAATCCTCCAGATGCTAAAGTTAGGCCAAGACGACCACAAAAGCAAAGATTCAAGTCGGGATGGGAGCATAAGTCGAAGAACAGATGCGGCAGATGTAATGAGAAAGGTCATAATGTGAAAACTTGTAGGAACCCAGTCAAGTAAACTTGTATGGAGGTAACTAAAAATGTATCTGATTGCAATCCCCATCATCTTATAAATAATTTATCTTTTCTGCAAAATTGATTTATTAATATTTAATTAACAAGTTTCTCATATCAAAGCTGAACTAAATTTTTAATTATATATTTAAATATATATATAAAATGTGGATGCAGTTATCAATAACATGATATTTAACAATTTAAATACAGAATAAATGTTGAGCTACATCTGTTTATTATATATATATATATATATATATATATATATACTGAACATAAACAGAGTAAGATATAATTCATAATAGTATACATCCTATAAAATGGTTGGTATTTGAAAATGTTTTATTATAATATGATAATGATGATATCTATATTAAAAAAATCTCAATTATCTGATATGAGTTGCAAAACATGATATGATAGTAAAAAATCAGGTATTTTTACATTTATGCTCAGCACAATCATGAAATAGACTAGACATTTGAACTGGACAAATTTTTGTTATATAAACTACATATACGTTTTATGTAGAAACTATAAATTTTATTTTCAATATGTTAAGGAAAAAAAAGTATTATTAACTACATATACGTTTGATGTAAGAAAATATACATAAATCACATCATTAAGTGATGCATTTAAAATTTAACCAAAAAAAAAGGGAATTGGAAAATTGTTGCAGTAAATAATAAACAAATAATGCAAAAAACATAAATCAAATAAAAAGTCGTACAAAAATCACAAAATACCATCAGTTAAACATAACTACAAAGCAAAAAGTAAATAGTTTGTTTCATGTTCAACCTTGAAAGACTAAAACAACCTTGAAAGATATAATGAGTCTGCCAATGCTCCAAAAAAAATAAAATAGAAATTCCAACAAACATAGTCAAGCTAATAGACTAAAACGGACGTCATCGGGCATTGATCCGGGAGGGTCATCATCACTTTCATAACCATTGATCTGCTTCGTTCTACCGTGTGTGTACAACAAATAAGTGTACCTTTGTCTCTCGATATCAACATTAAACTTCTTCGTAGTTATGTCAACATCGGTTATGAAGTGCTCAGCGTAAGATGCAACGAAAATACCACAATCGCTGCATTTAATAAAGATAAAAAAATATATTACAATCCAAACATCTAACACAAGGTAGCTATAATTTTTAATTTATATTTTCTGGTTGGGTCTACTCACCTCTCCGCTTGCTGTGGGATGTTGGCAGCCATCAAAACCTCGAATGGACTGTTAACGTCTGTTGGTATGCGACCCCCAACATCAGTATTGACATCAGTCCTTTTTTCCGTAAAAATTCACCAAGGCAAGAAAAATTGGAAGCAATCTAACATACGCCTGCACACTTTCTAGAACAATCTCATCAACTTCAATTGACCGGTACGAGTTATAAACCCAAAATTTCATATTGCTGAATGTCAATATATCCAGTATCCAATGACCAATACCACCGACTTCTACGTGCATCGGAAACAAGATGTGATCAACATCAAACCATGACTTTCCACATATAAGTCTATAACCCATAATGTAGTCAGTGATAATATCATGAACACTGCATAGAGTAGTATTGCAGGACTCTGACAGGTATATAGCATATAACGACTTGATGTGTTGGTCAAACATCACATCAGTCGTCGTGTACCTAACCTCAGCACTAGTACCATGCACACCAATCTTCCGCAGGTAGTAGAACAAGACATCCATGTGCTGTTAATGGAATAATATTTCAGAAATAAAAAAAATATAATATTATATATATAATTATGTATATACATATGAACAGAATGAATAATTTAAATATTAGAAATGAAGGAATTTTAATTAGTTAACACTTACGCTGCTATCAAGGAAGCACCCTGACTCGTAAATGGTGCAAAACCAATTTTTATCACATATCACGGCAACATTAAAATCAAACGGTGGTTTCAGAACTTTGGATCTCACACCGTAGCGAATGTACCTGATGAATTCGTTAGTTGAGTCAAAATAATTATAAATATTAATATACGTCACATAAACAAACAATAAAATAATTTAATCAATTATTAAATAGTATGATGTGCCAAATACTGGAAAGATATACTGTTCAAATACGTTTCATAGTTCGTCCGTCGACAAGATACAGTGGCTATCTAAATGTCAATATGAAGTGTTCATATTACGTTCATATGCTGCATATAAACAAAATTGAAACAAACCATAAACTGTGGGGTTCAAGGTTGTGCATATACTGAACAGAAACTATATATAAAATGCAAATAAAGTGTCCAATAAAATGTCTATAATATCAAATCTAATTGACTTTAAAATTTACATTTACTGTACATTACCTGCCCATAAACTGAACATATAATGTTCATATGCTGCATGTACTTAGCAGTTGTACAAAGTTGTACCTAGCCTCCCATAAACTGTTCATATAATCTTCAAAGTTGTACATATACTGAACAAAACTATATATAAACTGCACATAAAGTGTCCAAAAAACTGTCAACAAAAGCAAAGCTAACTGACTTTAAAATTTACGTATACTGTCATAACTTGCCCATAAAACCAATACTATACGTTTTTTACTAATAATGTAAAACAAATAATATTAAAAGACATTATTGACTAAGCAATAAATTATATGTACTGTGCATATACAGTCCATATGAAGTGTTCATATTACGTTCATATGCTGCATATAAACTGTATTGAAACAAACCATAAACTGGGGTTTCATAGTTGTGCATATACTGAACAGAAACTATATATACAAATCCAAATAAAGTGTCCAACAAACTGTCTATAATATCAAAATCTAACTGACTTTAAAATTTACGTGTACTGTACATGACCTGCCCATAATCTGAACATATAATGTTCATATGCTGCATGTACTTTACAGTTGTACAAAGTTGTACATAACCTCCCATAAACTGTTCATATAATGTTCAAAGTTGTACATATAATGAACAAAACTATATACAAAATGCACATAAAGTGTCCAAAAAAATGTCAACAACAGTAAAGCTAACTGACTTTAAAATTTACGTATACTGTACATAACCTGCTCATAAAACCAATACTATATGTTTTTTACTAATAATGTAAAACAAATAATATTAGAAGAAAGTATTGAATAAGAAATAAATTATATTTACTGTACCTATACTGTCCAAATACTATTTGAGAAAAACCAAAAGATAAAACAAAATATAAGTTTTTTGGTTCTCAAATTTCTTTGTTTCGTACCCGTCTTTAAACTTGCGTGCTGTCTTGAGCATACCCGTCAGATACCACTTTATAAAATCGCTTGTCCGCGCAGGTTTTTCCCAGAAATCAACGTCAAACGGACACGATTTTGTTCGCGGAATTCCTTTCCTCACACAACGACGTTTCTTGGGTTTTTCTATTGCCTTTGATGTCCCAATCTGCATGGTTGGTGGGTTTGGTACGAGGACAACGTCGTAGCAAGAAGGTTGTGTTTCGTTTGTCTTTCCAAGTTCTCCAGTTTCCATCTCACGCACAACTTTTGTTATGATATCCTGAAAAAAAAAGAAGAAAAAATAGTTAAATATATGTGTTGTAATGAAAATGGTTGTTTTTTGTATTATTCGAAACAAAATATAAATAAAATTTGACCATTGGATTTTCCTGTGGTGGTTTGTTGTTCAGTTTTGATGGGTCTATGGGTGTGAGACCTAAATCAAAGGGCGGCTGAGAACTAATCAATGCCTTTCCAACATCTGCAACCATCGGGATATCAACTTTGGGGGGTGCAAGATCCTAAAAAATTGATTTAAAAAAAAAATCATTAGAATAATATATAGACCAACATGCGTTGATTGTTTAGTTATAATAAATGTAGTGAACATAATCAACATAATTATTACCGGTTCTTTGCTTTTTGATGCATTCCTCAATTTTTCCTCCGTACTTCGATCAACCTCCTCAAAAAATTGCGTGTTGAGAGGAGAAAATACTTCAAATTGATCAAACATATCTCCGCAAACTGGTGCAGACAGCTCAAGAATCTGATTGAAATTGTGAATTTAAGGTTCTTTCCATATTCAGGAAAACTATATATATATACATATATATAAAAATACATATATATGTTATATACACAACATAAACTATTGTTATTATTAATTTTTTTT
>CACSLK010024378.1:433451-449968 GCA_902706635.1 Striga hermonthica
AAGATATGTATAATATGTATATATATATATATGTATATACTTATACATATATATGTTATATGCACGACATAAACTATGGAAGATTTTTTTCTTTTTTAGATACACAATCAGCGGCGCGCTTCATTAGAGCTTCGGATTTAGTTCTTGTTGCCATTATAGTAGCCTCGGTAACATTCTGTTTAAAAGCCAAACAAAAAGAAAAAAGAAATGAGTACTGTATATAAAATACAGAATCCTTAAAAAATATTATACACCATTTGTTTATGTTAAAAAAATATATATATGTAAAATTAAACACATGTATTTTTGTAAGAGCGCGATAACCTGTCCCGGTTGATCGATAACAACATCTGATGTCTTTGGATAGTCCTTCGTCACATGATAATAATATTAATTTTATATATATGTAAATATAATATTTAATAGTACAACACATTAATTAAGATTAAACCGACCATTTGAACTCCTTCATCTGTATGAGGGGCTTCTTCCATTTCACGAGGTCCAGAGTGAATTCCAGCAGATGCTTCATCAGTAACGTGTCCGTCTTTATTTTGACCAACCTAATGTAATAATGAATATCAACAAATTAATATCAATTCCCAAAAAAAAAAAAGAAAAATATATACCAAAAAACATGACCGTAGTATGTTTGAGATATATTAATCTATCATGTGATATGAAAAAAAATATTAAATGAACATACAATTTAACAAGAACATTGATGAAGAAAACAAACTATCCTTAATAAACAATTTTCTCATCTTAAACTTGACATAAAACTTACCTTTAACTTTTTAAATGAAATTGATATGTAATGAATTTAAAAAATAAATACAAACGGGGTATCATAAATATTCATGAACTAACAATAATTATATATATGACATATTATGTTGTTAAAGGGTTTTCAATCATAAACACGTTCTGGCATGTTTCACATATATTGCGTCATAAACCAAACTAAGGATAGAAAATGTTGAGACGTATACAATTCGCTCACACATATATATATATATATATGTATATATATATATACATTTGTATATATGTATATATATACATTTGTATATATGTATATATGTATACATAACTATATGCAATAAATAAAGTTATTAGTGATTTAAAGCTAACTACAAAATGCATTGTCAATTAAAATCATGATTACAGTGAAATGAAATATACATAAACATGATATAGACTATTCATTTAATAATCAGAATTGTGATTCATATATATAAACATGATATAGACGATTCATATACTAATCAGAATCTTTATACTAACCAGAAATATTATACTTTGAAATGAAATATACAAAAAAATGACATAAACTGAATACAAAAAAACTACTTGCAACACTTATCAAAATTATTATACTTTGACAAATATGTACTTACATTGAACTTTTCCTTGAATAAGGCAAATTCTGCAAATACCCGGTTGGAAAAGTCAAGGAAAATTTGCTTCAGAGTTTCAACCTCATGGGTAAGTCTGTCAAGACGTTTTATGACGTCTGCTTCAGTTTTATGCTGATGGTGGTCGGTTGTTGGGATTTAATCACGATTAAACTCATTCTTGCTCTTGAAAAAATCATTGATAAACAACGTGTGTTTCTCTTCGTCGGTGGGTATCAAGTTCTTGAACGGACGATAAAAAAAAAAATTAAGAATTTAGTGTATGGGGGTATTTAAATAAATACAGGAACATATGTACGTATCTTGCAAATAATTATGTACAGATATAGTTATTACCTTGCTAGAATCCAAATTTGAAAATATTCTTTGCATGAAGGCACGGTTGTGACTACCACGTACTTCCCATTTGAGCATTCTGGGCATGTCATTTCCGCGTAGGCATGTGCAAATGACACCATCTGCAGAGGTGCAAACCTCGTAAAACCAAAGTTGGAGTGCAAGGATAAACCCGTAGCACCTGTAGAGGTAGCCACCAGTCACTGGTTTCCCGGCTTTATGGATCTATTTTCGATATTGGGTGGATTTCTTCAGATGGTGCATCGTGAACTCAAACACTTCGGTTCCCCAATCAAAATCGTCACAATCGGCGCTGTCTATCATGTCAAGGTAGCATCTTTCTACCTTTAGAGTGTCTTGCGACCCAATTAAAAAATTTGCAAGTAAGTGTAACTTGGCAAATTTAACAGCATCTTCATCGCTTTTCCAGTATTATTGTAGAAACTGCCAGCGGATGAAGTTTCTGTTTAAACCAACGCCAGAAAAGAACTTGTCGTACATTCCATCGTGTACTTGAGGAATATTCAACTTCTTGCAAGGACCTGTACATTTCAGCCCTGTTATCAGGGCAAATTCTTTGATGCCAAACCGAAAAAACCTCCCCCCAAAGTCAAGCCAAAGCTCGTCGCTCCTTGATTGGTGCACCTCCCGTAACAGAATCTGATTGACAAGCTGGTTTTGAACCTTGCAGTGTGGTAGATCCAAGAACTTACCAAATGCAGATTCTCTAAACAAATCTAATTGCTCGGCTGAAAGCATTCGCTTGATTTCACTTATTGTAGAATCGTCTCTGATATTGTCATTACTGTTTAGAACCTTAACATTTAAATCCCTGGGATTTGGTATGATCAATTCCCACTCCTACAAGAAATAACATAAGTTGATGTGATAACTTAATAACATTGTACATAACAAACATAAACCTTCAATTATTGAGACATATACAATTTGACATGGTTACAAACATTGATATATATATATATGTATATATATATATATATATATACATACATACATATATATAGTAAATAAACTCAGGATTGCTTTAAACTAACCTATACATATGCACTGTGAATTAATCTCACATTACACTGAAGTAAACATAAACATAAACATCAAATAGACTACTCATTTACTCATCAGACAACTAAACTAAGGATATTCATATGCTATGTGACTTAATATTGTCATAACAAACAAACCAAACCATAACAAACCATGTTCAAACATGACTACAAAAGACCTTTACACAGAAAATAAGATTTACAAAAAAAGCTCGATTTCGAACATGAATCTTATCAAAGTAAAAGAGTATTCTTCAACAATTTTAAAAGGTTCAGTGGGACCAAATTTTTTCGTCAAATTTATATCAACCTAAAAGAACTTTGTCAACAATGGGACCACATTATATGGAAAATACAATATTTGGACTTTGTAAACTAGGAACTCAATATATGAAATTAACAGATAACATTCAACAATACTAGTTCACCTTGAATACCTTGACTATCGGAGAATCCCCAGTTGTATTGCCTACAGTAGTGCTATCTTTTGTCCTCTTTTTTTTTTTTGAAATGACGTCCTTCCTGTAATCCATCCTTCTTTTTTTTACTGAATTTCATCCCAGATATTTGCTCATCCTCATATTCAGAATCATCTACTACAGCGTGTATTTCATCCTCAGCATGATAATTTGGATCTCGCGACTCTTCTGCTTCAGCCACATTTGAGATCTTTCTTTTTTGAGTTCTCCGAGCATCTTTGTGATGAAATTCGCCATGGTCCGACTGAAATTCGTCGGAATCTGGGTTGGCACTCTGCCTAATGTGTCGGGATTTGCCGAGTTCCTTGCTTGTTCTAGTTGGCTTCATGTTCTTTTCGAAATCGAGCTTCTTTTGTATGAGTTTGCTTTTATCTCTGGCCAGGATCTGCTTGATACGAGTGCTCGATCGCCTGTGTGCATCCCCACCGGTACCGGGAGTTGGTGGGTCGCCTGCTATGGGAGGCAATTTCGTTTTTGGCATGAAGATGAAACCTTGGGTGTACAGATGCTGTAGTTGAGTTGTTTGATCGTGGGTTTGGGGTTGTGAGATGAGAGATAATTGATTATGTGCGATAATGGGGGGTAGTTTTGATTTCATTTGGTAAGTTATCCCACAAAATCAGCATTAACTGACCCCAATATATTATTGTTCTTATTTTCGTATAAATGCAATACAAATGACAAGAATTAGTAGTTGTGCTAAATTTATTTGTTGAAGTGTAAAGTTGTAAATAAATATATATGGAGTCGTGTCACATATAATTTCCTCTAAAATGTTACTGCTTTATGTTACTTGTGGATCGTGTAATTGGGCTCGTCCCAATGAGTGGTTTGCACTACTTTTATGTTCGTTTCACACTCTTTTCGACTCTAATAATTATTCCGGCCCCAATTCCTGTTAAAATTCAAAATATCACACTTCATCATAGTTTAATAAAAACAATTAATTAATTAATTAATTAATTAATTAAATATTAAACTACAACAAAATAGACACGAAAATCACTATAAAATGCACGTAAATATGACGCATGTCACCCTGCCACTCGTGAACTCGCCCCAAAGCTCGCTACCTCGTCGACGCACGACACTCGTGCCTAG
Organism: Striga hermonthica; assembly: GCA_902706635.1. Classification (NCBI taxonomy): domain Eukaryota; kingdom Viridiplantae; phylum Streptophyta; class Magnoliopsida; order Lamiales; family Orobanchaceae; genus Striga; species Striga hermonthica. Next base: position 437,850 of record CACSLK010024378.1, read on the forward strand.
GACGTCCACATTCACGACTGCGCGGATCAAGTCGCGACCTCGCGAGTGTCACCTGCCGACGCCCACGCCTCGCGGATCCACCCGTGCGCTCGAGAGTGTCGCGATTCCGATGACCGCGCCCGCGAATTCACCCACGACATCGAGAGTTTACTATCCCTCGTGCCCGTGCCCGTGCATTCTCGTGCCGCATCCGTGCCAACCGTCGCCCGCGCCCAGCAAAAATACCCGTGACCTCGAGAATGTTTAGTAAATGTACGTGTTTCTACTGTGTGTTTGTGTTGGAGTTCGAGTCCTGGGGAGGGCAAAAACCACATAAAGTCTAAACATGGGTCTTCACCCTAGGACTGGAGCACTGTGGAAGGCCATGAGTCCCCAGTGCATGGGCACAACCATCAATGGGGGCCCCATACCCCCCCGAATGAGGGGGAAGACAGATGCCACGACCATCAACAAGCCCTTAAACTTCAAAAAGTCGAAATTATCATTCTACCCGAGCAAAACATGATTTCTCTACATGATAATCTTCTGTCAGGTCAGGAGGGAGTAAAAAAGGAGGCTGGAAAAATTGGTTAGAAATTGTTTACCTTGACCGAACTCGGAAAGTTTCACAAGACCCTCCTTTGGCCCTATGTTGGGTCTCCCTAGGCAACGACGATGCTCAGTGGAATGAAAGGCTATGGAGGCTGATTGATAATGCCCCTTAGGTAATATATAACCTCTGGTTTTAATATGGCTCGAGAAAATTTGAGGAGAATGATATGTTGTTCGATATAGACTCGGTGTGCGTCTAAGGGCTTGAATATGGCCAACCGAGACTATAATCGAAGTTTTTCTAAATTTTTGTGAATTTTTTCTAAGTATTGGGACGTGCACTGGTCTCTCTCCTTCGTTGGGGTTCAAATAAGGAAGAAACCCCTTCAATTTGTTTTAAAATAATGAAAATTTTGATTTTTGCCTCATCCATCCCTTCTTGGTTTTGGTGCCAAGGGAGTATAGGGTAAGGTTAATTAGCTGATATCCGTCAAAGTCGTGTTTGACCGAAGAAATGGGCTAAAAACTCGTTGGGCTTCAATTGGGCGCTGGCCGCGTGCGTTGACGGCTGCTGGCCTGCGTTGGCGGGCCTCGCTGGGCTGCGTTGCTGGGCGCGCACTGGGCTGCGCTGTTGGGTGCACACTAGTTGTGTTAAGGGGCTCGCGGGCGTGCCGTCTGCTGGGTCGTGCTGGGCTGCGCTACTAGCTGCGCTAGCTGCGCACGAGGCCCGTGCAGTGAAATTTGGGATTATGTTTGATGACTTCCACCACCTTTTTGGGTCCATGTTTGCTAGGGTACTATGTTAGTGTGTGGTTGTTGGCGCACTTGGGCTGCTCTCGTTTACTAAGCCGCGTGTGGAACTAGCACACTCGAGTTGCGCGCGAGCTGCTCGGCCATTACTTGGTCCGAGTAGTGCAAGGTGCAACATTCATGACATGCGCACTATTGTTGGTTCGTGAGGTGCGCTAGGTCAAGCAAGTGTTGGACCATGTGGTGTGGCTTAAACCGACCTTATCATGACTTATGTTTTTAGGACTCGAGAATAATTAGAATACATTTGGATTCGATCTGTTTCTTGAATAATACTATTTATTCTCAATTCATGATAGAAAATCGAGACTTAACTACATATATATTCGACCTTGATACTCAATCTAATCTGAATATCTCTTGTATAACTTGAATTTGTAACTTTTAAAATCGATTAGTTTACTCTTGAAAACTAACTTTGAGCATTTAATCATATGAATTAGCTCACACTTGGAAGATAATTACAATATAATCATTACTAAAATACTGGGGCGTTACAAAAGAGGCTTGCGGCGGCGCGGCTGAGGTCTGCCGGTGGTTCTGCCGAGCATATGTGTGTTTGTGTATGTTTAATGTGTGCGTCATATGCGTTTTTGTGTGTGTAGGTGTTTGTGTGTGAAAGAAGGTGGGTAGATTATTGGGGTTAGTGGTGGGGTCCACTAGAAATATATAATGTCAAATATACCCTCACTTAGAGCATCCACAATGCTTTGGGTCTCTTTTTACATATGTGGCAAATAAATAGACTTAAGTCCATAATGACATGGACAAACCCAAGCTAAAAAATCCAAAATTTATCCAATGCAAAACAAAAAAGTACTAGGTCTAGAATACTAAACAACCAATAAAAATATAGTAATAATAAATGCATACAAAAAAAAAATGTGTTTTGCCTATTAAAAAGAAAAAAAAAATGAACAATTAATGACTAGGTGGGTTTGCACTTGTGTCCAAAATAGACCCAAGTGTGGACTTAGTCTCTTTTTTCTAGTGCCACATAAGTTAGACTAGGTCCACTATTTATTGCATTGTGAAACATTTCTGTATAGACTAGGTCTATTTCCTACATGGCTTTCTAAGAGACCCAAAACATTGTGGGTGCTCTTAGTGGTATAATGTTTATAATTGACAATGCAATGTATAATTATTTACAAGGATGCAACCCATGTTTGACTATAACGTAATAAATTTTGACTTAATCATTACCATTAATTTGATGAATCGAATGATCCAGAATCATTTTTATTCCTTTCATTATCTCTCATTCTCATATGATCCCTTCTCTTTTACTTTACCAAAGATAACAAAAAAAAGACACATTTATAATAAAATTTCTTCTTTTGTTTCAAGGTGCAACTCGTCTTATTTGTATTAAACTAGCGCGTCACCCGCGCGATGCACGGGCTAGTTTTCTGTTAAATACATCTTTGCACACAATATTATTTGTTTGGTCTGTTGGTATATCGTCTATTGCCACAAATTATATTGAATTCAGATAGGCTTAAATAAATAAATTAAATTATTTAGCAGAATATATATGATATGATTTATATTGGTTTATGAAGAATGCATAGCCAAATATATCGTAGATTTTAAACGTCTTTCTTGATAATCTATAACTTTATTATTGCAAAATTGTAAAATACTTAATTTAAGGAAAGAAAAAATTGTGTAAGTGTATTCTGGAGGATTAAACAAAATCCAAATTTTTAGAAAGTTTTGATCCGATTTTATTTTAAATTTTAAATTAATATTATCTAACTCTGTTTTATGTTTAAAAAATACCAAACTAAAGAAGGTAGTAGCTAAATGATAAGGGATTTCTAAGTTTTAATTTTCAATTTGAAATTGGGGTCTGATTTCTATAGAATTTGATTTTTGTTAATAAACATGATATGTTGCAATTAGGTAAGATAATGTTATTGTATTTTTCCTAATTCAAAATTATCAATTTTATGGTAAACATCTTTTTTTTTTTTTTAATAAAAATGAGAGAATTTTGACTTTTACAAAATTTTCGTGCCGGATTTCACCTAATTTAACCCAATTTTAATGATGAAATCCGGTTTGTTTTTTAATAAACAATTGATCTGTTTCAATTAGAAAAAGATATATGTGATAATATTTTGACTAATTCGAAATTCCCGATTTTATGCTAATCAATTTTTTTTTATATAGAAAAATTGAGAAAAATATTTGACTTTTGAAAAATTGTATGCATCAGTCGTAATTTATCTAAATTAAATCTATAAAATCCATAAATTTAGGGTACATATATAGCTGATTGATTTTTTTAGGAATAATTTAAAAAGAAAATTAAAAAACTGCCAAAAATATAATGCAATAAATAAATAAGTTTTCTTTTTATACATATATAGATGTGCATGGACAGTTCACTATCAACACAAAGACATTAATTATTTGGTAAAAGCATTTAGATTTAGTTTTTGTTTTTAATTTAAAGTATTTCATGTATATAAACTTGCTTAATATAATATAAAAAGTTGGAAATATAAAGTATGATATAAACAATGTTAAAATTTATATGAAATGTTTGTATATTTTTACATTGGTGGATGAATAGATGGATGTGAATGATTATATTACTTGTTGATTTTTTTTATTATTTAATGTAATGTTTTATTGATGTATAAGAAATTCGAATTTTCTATCTGAATGCTATCCAGAGGATTGGATGGGGCAGTATTATACAAATTCCAAAATTTTAGAATGCATTAAATGTTTATTGAGTTTTTTATTCAAGAAAGAAACAAAATTGTATTTAATAAATGTTGGGGAATAAAATTGTCCTGAATTTTTGGTCTTCACGTATGGTATATGCAATCTGATATGAAGATTAAACAAATGCCGAGACATGAGTGAATTTATGTTTTTTTTTTTAAAAAAAAATCCAAAAATAGTATGTAATTAATGATGTCTGAAATTTTTTAATGCTATTTTTGGTAAATAGTAAATTTTTTTATATATATATAGATATTTGAAATAATTATTTTACACTTCAACTTCTTTATAAATGCATCTAGCTAGAAGTATAACTTTAGTCGAGTGGAATCATTTCGGATTGAATAACTCATGTTTATATTTGTGCCCGTCTGATAAATGAGCCAGCCCAACTACACCCATATGATAAATGAAAAATGTGAGTCCGAGCTCAACTCATTTTGCTCAACCAGACTCGTTTACAAAAGTCAAAGCTCTAAATAAAAACCAAATACTAAAACCAAAACTTAATTAAGTTGTTTGTAAACATGTTTGATTAATTTTTTTCAGCTCAATTTGTCTAAATATACAAATGAATTGATCTCAAGCTTTCACAACCAGCCAACAAACTTAATTATACAGAATTTGCTTCTTTGAAAGATACCAAATTTAATATTGGTTTTTCAGTTAGTCTGTACAAATATATCATACGTACATAATTAATAGATGATTCTTTCCAACTTTTCAGATGCTTTCCAACTGTTATTCAATGTTTATAAAATTGCCTGAGGAGGTTCTTCTCTAGTCACATTGACACTCATACAACAAAATGCAGATCAAGAAAATTTGATCTCATAAAATCATCCAAAAGATTGGAAAAGACAAAATCCAAAATAAACATCAGCTTCAACCCGGAATTATTTGTGATCTATTAGGGAACTCCAATTGCAGCTTTATATGATAATTTGCATCCAAATCAGAAACTCGCGTATCTGTTTGGACAAAAACAGCAAGTCCACGAGCAAAAGCAAAAGAGCCAGTACCACCCACCACACTCAGTTCTTCTTTCTCCTTGTAGCCTATATTCTTGGCCTCGATGCTAACACTGCCCGAAAACTCACGAGTGTGAAGCGTAAGATAAATGATATTAAAAGCAGAACGAGCAAAACTCTCGACCGGAATTATGAACCCCTGCGCTTTTCCGACCACACGGGAAGTGTTGTGAGGTCCGAGCGTGAGGGTGCGGTGATAAATTAAGGCCCCGCCGGTGTCCGGTGGTGCGGCCGCTGAGCCGCCCACTTGGGGTTGTTGAATGTACAAAGACAGAGCTAGTTGAGAGCTGTTATGGTTTTTCTTGTAGGGTATTGATGAGAATAAAGCTAGGAGAATGACTGCAGTTATGGCTAAAACAACTGCACTGGAGTATATAATCCTGGATAGCATTATTAGTTTAAGATTATGATTGGGTTGTGATCTTTGAAGAATTCCTTTAATACAATCTGTTCTGGGGTGTATTTGGTTTGTTTCCACAAGTTTTGGCAACCTAATCCACAATTTTTCAGTTATATACCTAATCCAAGATCCCTCGATTGTCCAAGTATATACTGCTCCATGCGAGTTGCCAAAAAATCACGCATGACAGAAAATCAAAGTAATGTAAATGTCCTTGAGACTGGACATTTTAGAAATCAAATATGAAAAGAAATTCATCTATGGAGGCAACTCAGGCAACAAAAATATTGAGGAAATTGTAAATTTGGTCTCGTTAGTTTGGGACGGTCGCAATTTTAGTCCTGACGAACGCATTTTTAGTTCTCAACTTATTTTTGTTGTTAAATTGGTTCTACATCGTTAATAATTAACGGATATGTCACGCGTGAGTCTCGTGGCCGTTGGTCTTTAGTTTAAAAAGGAGGAAATTGCAAATATAATCCTATAAGATTGATCTCTGTTGCAAATTTAGTCCCAAATGTTGAAAAAAATAGTTTTTTACTATTTTTTGTTACAATTTTTATTCGGTGAGTATATAACAGTCTTTAATAGTAAAAAACTAGTACGTACCTCGTGCGATGCACGGGACAAAGATTATAAATGAGTTATTTTCAAAGCCTTATCCGTTTAAGTCTAAAAAGTAATAATGTTATTATTTATTTTCTACCTCTTTTAATCAATATTAAGTCTAAAAAATTATTAAGCCGTCATCTGGCAAATATGTATGGAGTTGTGTGTTCGTGTCTCATAAGTTACAAACATTATGAATAATATTACAAACTATTCATTCAAACTTTTATTCATTACAAATATATTAAAATAGTTTATATAACAACCATTAAATACCACTTTCAATATATTTATAAATAAAAAGTACACAAAATTTTTGGTGTGTTCAAATTTAAATAATTTTTTATGAGCTCAATTTTAAATCATCCAGGCATTTGGTCAAACGCATAGGCGTGTTCAAATTTAAATCATTGACATTTTGATCGGTTGAAATTTAAATCATCTACCATGGTACTGTGATGTTTATTATATATACACACAATTTTTTAACAAATAATATGTGCTTTATAAAAATAATAATAATAATTTCACAAGATTTTAAACGTAAAATTTGGTTTTTAATCACAATAGAAAAATCATGGTAAGTTGTATTGAAAAGGTGTTATGAGATAAAACAATTAACTAAAATAACTAAGTAAAATACTTGATGGAAATAGAATGCATTAATTACCTTTGACTTTTCTTACTACTAATTCTAGTAAATAGAATGTCTTTTTATATAAGTATAGATTAGTTTTGAAACAAATTAATTAATAATTAATTACTATACATTGTTTTCTATATTTAAAATAATGTTTAATTAAGTAATGAATATGTTTAACAAATAGTTATTTAATTTTGTTCGAAATATAAAACTGCAGAGGTTAATAAAATTTGAAAAATAAAAATAATATCAACTACTATTGTTTTGAAAACTCGGTCAAACATATAGTTGAATCGAGAATCGGTCAACAAAACAGTTTGATTTCTTTGAACGAATTGGTTTCCAGTGAACCGATTAGAATTAGCTGAGTAGACTGGTCAAATATATATATATTTTTATAAGTTAATATATATGTATTTTAATTTAACAAATAAATATATTATATATATAAATTAAAAATTATTTGAATTTATATTATTATGTTTTCTCTATTTAAAATATTTTTTATTTAAATAATGAATATATGTACAAAATAATTGTTTAATTTTATTATAACTATAGTTGTAAAAAAAATAAAAATATAATTATAGAGGTTAATAAAATTTTGAAAGATAAAATAAAAATGAATATCAGCTACAATTATTTTTAAAATTGGGGTAAATTGACGTCGGCCAACTAAATGGTTGGATTCTTTTGAACGAACTGACTTTCTGTTGACATCAAAATAATCTCAAAAGCTGGATTGACGAAACGTGGCCCGTTAAGAAAGAGAAGAGGCACGCCGAGATGAGAAGGAGAAAATTCGCCGAGCTGAGGAAACCAACCTCTATAAAGGCCGACTTCAACCAAGTCCCGACCTAAGGAGCCAACGTCAGACCGCCGCAGACCGCATTAAATGTCTGTCCATCAGATGTCTCGGCCTACGTGAGGGCATCATTGCTAAGGGGCCCACAAACTGGAAAAGCTGCCCCTACGCTGTCATTCAACATTAAATTCCGCCGAATCTCCTCAAAAGACGGGCCAGCAGTTACTATAAATAGTAGAATTAAATTCAATATGAGGATCTTGGCCCGACACATTAAAGACTGCATTTAACACCTCGGTTCATATCAACAACCGACTACTTGTAAATAAAACCCGACTTCACGTCCAAAAAAACCGACTTGTACAGTCCTGAAGAACATCATATTTTATCAATAAAATCGCCTTAATACCACACTAATCTACGAGAATATATACTTAAAATAGTTGATCAAATCCGTTTACTAACAGTTTGGCGCTAGAGGAAGGGCCTCACTATAAACTTTGAGGTCAATCTTTGAATCCAACACTTTTGAGAAAAAGAAGAACCAAGTTCGTTGTTAAAACTAAAATGCAGATCAATGGGACAATCAGGACAAGATGACCAGACATCAAGGGGAGGAGGCAGTCGCGGCCCTGCCCCATCCACTAGTAGAGCCAACACGATAGCGATACAGACCTCGCTACGCTCATGCAAAACCCGAAATTCGCGAAGGGGTTCTCGGCGTTGTTGGCACATGCCATGCCGGGAACTTCAAGAGTTTTTCCAAGAAAATCACTCGCACCCATCACACCGGCAAAGCCCGTGGAGCTGCCGTTACAAGGGGGCGCGAATAACCAAGCCCGATCCCATGCAACATCCCAGCCGCTGGATGACAATGCTCGCCGACCACCTGTCCAGGCGGTGAACCCTCAAGAGGACAACCTGCAAGAGATGACGGCGGAGAGCCAGTATGGACACGTAAGGAGAGAAACGGCCGTCGCCAGACCCCTGTTCCAACAAGCGGGAAACTCTGCCGACCTCCAACATCAGATAGAGAGAGGTCGGTCTGCTAGACGGGACAACCCCAAAATGGGGGCCCTAAGAAAAAGGGTCGCCGAACTTGAAACCCAACAAGCCATAAGGGCAAGATCGCCACCCAACCCGCGCACTCAGGAGCCCGACCACGTGTACGTGGAGATTGACTCGCCGCTGGCGCCCGAGTTAACCCTAGAATCACTACCGGGAAAAATCAAAGTCCCACAAATCGGCCTTTATGACGATAAGTCGGACCCCTGATGCTCACCTCGGCCACTACATTTCATGGATGGACCTACGTGGGGCCACAGACGCCCTCAGGTGTCGTTTGTTTTCTCTGACTCTGGGACCTAAAGCCCTGAAATGGTACAACTCGCTGCCAGCTCAGTCCATCCGACGTTGGGGCCAACTCAGGTCGGCCTTTCGCTCCCACTTCATCGGAGCACAAGTTTGCATGATCCCCAAAGAATCAATAACTAATATCGTCTAAAAAAGACGACGAAAGCTTGAAGGATTATGTCGCGCACTTCAATGAGCGCGTACAGAACATGAAGCCATGCCACCTCGAGACTCTCCTTGTAAGCGCCATCTCAGGGCTGAGGCCCAAATTGATGTTCAGGTCGACACTCTGCCAAAACAAACCCAGGACGTTCTAAGAATTCCTGGTCCGAGCTCAGAGCCACGTGATCGCCGAGGAAAGCATGTCAGTACCTGACCTCGCGTTCACTGCCCAAGGACAAAAACCGGCATCCGAGGAGAAAAAGAAGAATAAGTCTTTCGGCAACCAGTCCAAGAAAATGACCTCCTCGGACCTGAGGTGGGGTGATCCGAACGACCCCGAGGTGCGGGCCACTCGGAAACATAATCGGGAGGACTTGACCGTCGGGTATCGCTCCATCTACTCGGTAGGGGCCGCCACGATCTACGAAGAGATAAAGGGCAAGGGAATCATCCCGGACGCCCGACCTGTGAAAACCCCAGAGAACCAGCTGGACAACGCAAGATACGTACACTATGATTACCATCGGTCACTAGGCCATAACACTGATGAATGCTTGAGCCTGTTGTCGGCCTTGATGAAACTTATCGACTATCTGCAAGTGAGGAAGTTCACCAAAGCCAGCGACACTAAGGGGAGGCGAAGGCCACTTGAAATTCCCGATGATGATGATGAAGGAGAAGGGGGATCTAACGTTAAAAGGCTTCAGATGAAAGGGGATAAATGGATCTTTAAATTCGGGCATTCGGACGCTAACTCGCCCTGAGACCGACTTGGAAAGAGAGGCAGATAAATCGAGTTACCGAACTGATGCAGCCCTACGTCGCCAATGCCGGGACGGCCAAGCACCATTCCCCAAGTCAACACCAACAGGAACGAACCAACTTCCTCAAGAAGACAAGCCAAGGCCTACGCGCGAAGGGCCTACAACTCGGGGAAACAGGTGATGACCTCCGACCTCAGGGAGACGATCAACGCTCGGACCTGCCCCATCACATTTACTTTAGAAGATGCGAGCCTTTTCGGCCACCTGCACTCGGACGCACTCATTATCACAGCCCCCATTTGCGGCATTCCTGTCCACCGAATCATGGTAGATACGGGGGCGTACACGAGCATACTCATGCTCAAAGCATTCAACAAGCTCGGAATAGACCCGTCCGAGGTCCGCCCGTACAATTATTGGGTCCATGGCTTCAACGAAAGTGTGGCACTTCCATTGGGAGACATTACCCTCCCAATCCGGTTCGAGGGACATGGATAGACTTCCAAGGTCATTATGGAGACCTACAAGGTGATGGACCTAGACAACGAGTACAACACGATCATCGAGAGAATAACATTATACAAACTTCGAGCTGTCGTCTTCATTTTCCATTACGCCATAAAATTCCCCACTACAGACGGGGAAGAACCCACTACGGAGAACAGAGAGAAGCCAGGGAATTGTTCCTAGAAATCCCCTCGAGGGAAATCCACGTGATGGAAGGAGCCGACGTCGGGACCGGAGGAGACCAAAGTCCTCAAAAGCTCGAACAACTGCTGACGTCGAATAAAGAAGACAAGACACAAGATCGAGAAATACGACCCAGGAAAGAACCCGAAAAAAGGATGACGTCCTCGACCCCTGAGACCAGTTCAAGGAAAAGAAAGAGGGCAACCGAGCTGAGCCATCTGAAGAGGTGGAAATCATTTACGTAGACGAGCTGACGTGCGACAAGCAACTCCGCATAGGAGCGCACCTGCCAGAGCCACTCCGGACCGAGTTGATTCAGTTCCTCCATGCAAATGCCGACGTCTTTGCCTGGAAGCATGAGGACATGAAAGGGATCGACCCTGCCGTCGCCTGTCACCGACTTAACATCGATAAAACTTTCAAACCGGTCATCTAGAAGAGAAGGAAGCTCGGTCCAAACCGACAACAAGCCCTTGAGGATGAAGTGAGCAAGCTCGTAGACAACAAGTTTGTCAAAGAAACCAAGTACCGAACCTGGGTGTCCAACCCCATATTGGTGAAGAAGGCCAACGGTTTGTGGCGCCTGTGCATAGGCTTTTCCGACCTCAACAAGGCTTGCCCCAAAGACAGTTACCCACTGTCGTATATCAACTACATGGTGGACGCAACCTCGGGCCATGAACTCATGAGTTTCATGGACGCCTACTCGGGCTACAACCAAATCCCAATGGATCATGAAGAAGCGGAGCACACCTCATTCTACTCGACGCGGGGCTTGTGTTGCTACACAATGACGCCGTTCGGTTTGAAGAACGCTGGGGCCACATACCAGAGGTTGGTAAACAAGATGTTTTCTAGTCTTATAGGAAAAACGATGGAAGTTTATGTAGACGACATGCTTGTAAAGTCGGTAAACGCGCATGATCATGTAACCCACTTGAATGAAATGTTTAAAATCTTGCGTGATTACTCGATGGTGTTAAACCCCAAAAAATGTACTTTTAGAGTAATGTCGGGGAAATTCCTCGGTTATATGGTTAGTCAGAGAGGGATAGAAGCAAATCCCACAAAAATCAAAGCCGTCCTCGACTTGAGACCCCTCACCTAGGAAAAAGGAGTGCAAGGGTTAACCGAAAGGTTGGCCGCACTCAATCGGTTCATCTCAAAGTCAACTAACCGCTGCAAGCCATTCTTTTTTATGCGGTAAAGAAAGGGAAGAAGTTTGAGTGGACCGACGAGTGTCAGAAAGCTTTAGACAGCCTAAAGTTGACGTCGACTCAACCTCCCGTATTGCAAAAACCGAAGCCCGACGAGATGTTGTGCCTATACCTCAGGGTTAACGCGTCGGCGGTGAGCGCAATCCTAATAAGGGAGGAGGAGTCGCAACAAAACCCGATCTACTACGTGAGTAAGGCGTTGCATGACGCGGAGCTCAGGTATCCACCGATGGAGAAGCTGACATACGCCCTCATCATTGCAGCTCAGAAGCTACGCCCCTATTTTCAAGAACACTCAATCACCGTGTTAACGGCCTATCCGTTGCGGCAGATCCTGCACAGACCAGACACCTCAGGACGCA